>CAJUXJ010001221.1:0-171971 GCA_910589775.1 Avena eriantha
CACCTTATGCTTGCCCCTTCCAGTCTCATTGTCCTATGCCTACACGACGGTCTTGCTTACCTTGCGAATCCCATTTTTTATCCCAGCAAAAAAATCCCACCTCGCAGGTCCCCGTAAAATAAATATGATATCCTACGGCGCCGTGACCCCAAAAAAGAAGGATGCAACACGAGACTTCCCAGGAGGTCACCCATCCTGTCACTACTCTCAGCCAGCACGCTTTAACTCTTCGGGAGTTTCTGATGGTGATCCGGTGCTTTAAGTGCTGGAGTGATCGCATCCGGCATGTTGTGCACGGCCGGAGAGACTTATGCTTGCCCCTCCAGCTCATTCGCATGGCATACACGACGAGTCTTGCTTACCTTGCGAATCCACATTTTTATCCCAGCAAAAAAACCACCATCGATGTACCGTAAAAATAAATATGTAACGACGCGCCGTGACGCAAAAAAGAGGGATGCAACACGAGGACTTCCCAGGAGGTCACCCATCCTAGTACTACTCTCGCCCAAGCACGCTTAACTTCGGAGTTCTGATGGGATCCGGTGCTTTAGTGCTGGTATGATCGCATCCGGCATGTTGTGCACGCCGGAGACACTTATGCTTGCCCCTCCAGCTCATTCGCATGCCTACACGACGGTCTTGCTTACCTTGCGAATCCCCATTTTTTATCCAGCAAAAAACCACCTCGATGTACCGTAAAATAAATATGTAACGACGCGCCGTGACGCAAAAAGAGGGATGCAACACGAGGACTTCCCAGGAGGTCACCCATCCTAGTACTACTCTCGCCCAAGCACGCTTAACTTCGGAGTTCTGATGGGATCCGGTGCTTAGTTGCTGGTATGATCGCATCCGGCATGTTGTGCACGACGGAGATACTTATGCTTGCCCCTCCAGCTCATTCGCATGCCTACACGACGGTCTTGCTTACCTTGCGAATCCCCATTTTTTATCCAGCAAAAAAACCACCTACGATGTACCGTAAAATAAATATGTAACGACGCGCCGTGACGCAAAAAAGAGGGATGCAACACGAGGACTTCCCAGGAGGTCACCCATCCTAGTACTACTCTCGCCCAAGCACGCTTAACTTCGGAGTTCTGATGGGATCCGGTGCTTTAGTGCTGGTATGATCGCATCCGGCATGTTGTGCACGCCGGAGATACTTATGCTTGCCCCTCCAGCTCATTCGCATGCCTACACGACGGTCTTGCTTACCTTGCGAATCCCCATTTTTTATCCCAGCAAAAAAACCACCACGATGTACCGTAAAATAAATATGTAACGACGCGCCGTGACGCAAAAAAGAGGGATGCAACACGAGGACTTCCCAGGAGGTCACCCATCCTAGTACTACTCTCGCCCAAGCACGCTTAACTTCGGAGTTCTGATGGGATCCGGTGCTTTAGTGCTGGTATGATCGCATCCGGCATGTTGTGCACGCCGGAGATACTTATGCTTGCCCCTCCAGCTCATTCGCATGCCTACACGACGGTCTTGCTTACCTTGCGAATCCCCATTTTTTATCCCAGCAAAAAAAACCACCACGATGTAACGTAAAATAAATATGTAACGACGCGCCGTGACGCAAAAAAGAGGGGTGCACACGAGGACTTCCCAGGAGGTCACCCATCCTAGTACTACTCTCGCCAAGCACGTTAACTTCGGAGTTCTGATGGATCCGGTGCTTTAGTGCTGGTATGATCGATCCGGCATGTTTGTTGCACGACGGAGACACTTATGCTTGCTCCCTCCAGCTCATTCGCATGCCTACACGACGGTCTTGCTTACCTGCGAATCCCCATTTTTTATCCCAGCAAAAAAAACCACCTCGAGGTACCGTAAATAAATATGTAACGACGCGCCGTGACGCAAAAAGAGGGATGCAACACGAGGACTTCCTAGGAGGTCACCCATCCTAGTACTACTCTCGCCCAAGCACGCTTAACTTCAGGAGTTCTGATGGGATCCGGTGCTTTAGTGCTGGTATGATCGCATCCGGCATGTTGTGCACGCCGGAGACACTTATGCTTGCCCCTCCAGCTCATTCGCATGCCTACACGACGGTCTTGCTTACCTTGCGAATCCCCATTTTTTATTCCAGCAAAAAAACCACCTCGAGGTACCGTAAAATAAATATGTAACGACGCGCCGTGACGCAAAAAAGAGGGATGCAACACGAGGACTTCCCAGGAGGTCACCCATCCTAGTACTACTCTCGCCCAAGCACGCTTAACTTCGGATTTCTGATGGGATCCGGTGCTTTAGTGCTGGTATGATCGCATCCGGCATGTTGTGCACGCCGGAGACACTTATGCTTGCCCCTCCAGCTCATTCGCATGCCTACACGACGGTCTTGCTTACCTTGCGAATCCCCATTTTTTATCCCAGCAAAAAAACCACCTCGAGGTACCGTAAAATAAATATGTAACGACGCGCCGTGACGCAAAAAAGAGGGATGCAACACGAGGACTTCCCAGGAGGTCACCCATCCTAGTACTACTCTCGCCCAAGCACGCTTAACTTCGGAGTTCTGATAGGGATCCGGTGCTTTAGTGCTGGTATGATCGCATCCGGCATGTTGTGCACGCCGGAGACACTTATGCTTGCCCCTCCAGCTCATTCGCATGCCTACACGACGGTCTTGCTTACCTTGCGAATCCCCATTTTTTATCCCAGCAAAAAAACCACCTCGAGGTACCGTAAAATAAATATGTAACGACGCGCCGTGACGCAAAAAAGAGGGATGCAACACGAGGACTTCCCAGGAGGTCACCCATCCTAGTACTACTCTCGCCCAAGCACGCTTAACTTCGGAGTTCTGATGGGATCCGGTGCTTTAGTGCTGGTATGATCGCATCCGGCATGTTGTGCACGCCGGAGACACTTATGCTTGCCCCTCCAGCTCATTCGCATGCCTACACGACGGTCTTGCTTACCTTGCGAATCCCCATTTTTTATCCCAGCAAAAAAACCACCTCGATGGTACCGTAAAATAAATATGTAACGACGCGCCGTGACGCAAAAAAGAGGGATGCAACACGAGGACTTCCCAGGAGGTCACCCATCCTAGTACTACTCTCGCCCAAGCACGCTTAACTTCGGAGTTCTGATGGGATCCGGTGCTTTAGTGCTGGTATGATCGCATCCGGCATGTTGTGCACGCCGGAGATACTTATGCTTGCCCCTCCAGCTCATTCGCATGCCTACACGACGGTCTTGCTTACCTTGCGAATCCCCATTTTTTATCCCAGCAAAAAAACCACCACGATGTACCGTAAAATAAATATGTAACGACGCGCCGTGACGCAAAAAAGAGGGATGCAACACGAGGACTTCCCAGGAGGTCACCCATCCTAGTACTACTCTCGCCCAAGCACGCTTAACTTCGGAGTTCTGATGGGATCCGGTGCTTTAGTGCTGGTATGATCGCATCCGGCATGTTGTGCACGCCGGAGATACTTATGCTTGCCCCTCCAGCTCATTCGCATGCCTACACGACGGTCTTGCTTACCTTGCGAATCCCCATTTTTTATCCCAGCAAAAAAACCACCACGATGTACCGTAAAATAAATATGTAACGACGCGCCGTGACGCAAAAAAGAGGGATGCAACACGAGGACTTCCCAGGAGGTCACCCATCCTAGTACTACTCTCGCCCAAGCACGCTTAACTTCGGAGTTCTGATGGGATCCGGTGCTTTAGTGCTGGTATGATCGCATCCGGCATGTTGTGCACGCCGGAGACACTTATGCTTGCCCCTCCAGCTCATTCGCATGCCTACACGACGGTCTTGCTTACCTTGCGAATCCCCATTTTTTATCCCAGCAAAAAAACCACCACGATGTACCGTAAAATAAATATGTAACGACGCGCCGTGACGCAAAAAAGAGGGATGCAACACGAGGACTTCCCAGGAGGTCACCCATCCTAGTACTACTCTCGCCCAAGCACGCTTAACTTCGGAGTTCTGATGGGATCCGGTGCTTTAGTGCTGGTATGATCGCATCCGGCATGTTGTGCACGCCGGAGACTACTTATGCTTGCCCCTCCAGCTCATTCGCATGCCTACACGACGGTCTTGCTTACCTTGCGAATCCCCATTTTTATCCCAGCAAAAAAACCACCTCGAGGTACCGTAAAATAAATATGTAACGACGCGCCGTGACGCAAAAAAGAGGGATGCAACACGAGGACTTCCCAGGAGGTCACCCATCCTAGTACTACTCTCGCCCAAGCACGCTTAACTTCGGAGTTCTGATGGGATCCGGTGCTTTAGTGCTGGTATGATCGCATCCGGCATGTTGTGCACGCCGGAGATACTTATGCTTGCCCCTCCAGCTCATTCGCATGCCTACACGATGGTCTTGCTTACCTTGCGAATCCCCATTTTTTATCCCAGCAAAAAAACCACCACGATGTACCGTAAAATAAATATGTAACGACGCGCCGTGACGCAAAAAAGAGGGATGCAACACGAGGACTTCCCAGGAGGTCACCCATCCTAGTACTACTCTCGCCCAAGCACGCTTAACTTCGGAGTTCTGATGGGATCCGGTGCTTTAGTGCTGGTATGATCGCATCCGGCATGTTGTGCACGCCGGAGACACTTATGCTTGCCCCTCCAGCTCATTCGCATGCCTACACGACGGTCTTGCTTACCTTGCGAATCCCCATTTTTTATCCCAGCAAAAAAACCACCTCGAGGTACCGTAAAATAAATATGTAACGACGCGCCGTGACGCAAAAAAGAGGGATGCAACACGAGGACTTCCCAGGAGGTCACCCATCCTAGTACTACTCTCGCCCAAGCACGCTTAACTTCGGAGTTCTGATGGGATCCGGTGCTTTAGTGCTGGTATGATCGCATCCGGCATGTTGTGCACGCCGGAGATACTTATGCTTGCCCCTCCAGCTCATTCGCATGCCTACACGATGGTCTTGCTTACCTTGCGAATCCCCATTTTTTATCCCAGCAAAAAAACCACCACGATGTACCGTAAAATAAATATGTAACGACGCGCCGTGACGCAAAAAAGAGGGATGCAACACGAGGACTTCCCAGGAGGTCACCCATCCTAGTACTACTCTCGCCCAAGCACGCTTAACTTCGGAGTTCTGATGGGATCCGGTGCTTTAGTGCTGGTATGATCGCATCCGGCATGTTGTGCACGCCGGAGACACTTATGCTTGCCCCTCCAGCTCATTCGCATGCCTACACGACGGTCTTGCTTACCTTGCGAATCCCCATTTTTTATCCCAGCAAAAAAACCACCTCGAGGTACCGTAAAATAAATATGTAACGACGCGCCGTGACGCAAAAAAGAGGGATGCAACACGAGGACTTCCCAGGAGGTCACCCATCCTAGTACTACTCTCGCCCAAGCACGCTTAACTTCGGAGTTCTGATGGGATCCGGTGCTTTAGTGCTGGTATGATCGCATCCGGCATGTTGTGCACGCCGGAGACACTTATGCTTGCCCCTCCAGCTCATTCGCATGCCTACACGACGGTCTTGCTTACCTTGCGAATCCCCATTTTTTATCCCAGCAAAAAAACCACCTCGAGGTACCGTAAAATAAATATGTAACGACGCGCCGTGACGCAAAAAAGAGGGATGCAACACGAGGACTTCCCAGGAGGTCACCCATCCTAGTACTACTCTCGCCCAAGCACGCTTAACTTCGGAGTTCTGATGGGATCCGGTGCTTTAGTGCTGGTATGATCGCATCCGGCATGTTGTGCACGCCGGAGACACTTATGCTTGCCCCTCCAGCTCATTCGCATGCCTACACGACGGTCTTGCTTACCTTGCGAATCCCCATTTTTTATCCCAGCAAAAAAACCACCACGATGTACCGTAAAATAAATATGTAACGACGCGCCGTGACGCAAAAAAGAGGGATGCAACACGAGGACTTCCCAGGAGGTCACCCATCCTAGTACTACTCTCGCCCAAGCACGCTTAACTTCGGAGTTCTGATGGGATCCGGTGCTTTAGTGCTGGTATGATCGCATCCGGCATGTTGTGCACGCCGGAGATACTTATGCTTGCCCCTCCAGCTCATTCGCATGCCTACACGACGGTCTTGCTTACCTTGCGAATCCCCATTTTTTATCCCAGCAAAAAAACCACCTCGAGGTACCGTAAAATAAATATGTAACGACGCGCCGTGACGCAAAAAAGAGGGATGCAACACGAGGACTTCCCAGGAGGTCACCCATCCTAGTACTACTCTCGCCCAAGCACGCTTAACTTCGGAGTTCTGATGGGATCCGGTGCTTTAGTGCTGGTATGATCGCATCCGGCATGTTGTGCACGCCGGAGATACTTATGCTTGCCCCTCCAGCTCATTCGCATGCCTACACGATGGTCTTGCTTACCTTGCGAATCCCCATTTTTTATCCCAGCAAAAAAACCACCACGATGTACCGTAAAATAAATATGTAACGACGCGCCGTGACGCAAAAAAGAGGGATGCAACACGAGGACTTCCCAGGAGGTCACCCATCCTAGTACTACTCTCGCCCAAGCACGCTTAACTTCGGAGTTCTGATGGGATCCGGTGCTTTAGTGCTGGTATGATCGCATCCGGCATGTTGTGCACGCCGGAGACTACTTATGCTTGCCCCTCCAGCTCATTCGCATGCCTACACGACGGTCTTGCTTACCTTGCGAATCCCCATTTTTTATCCCAGCAAAAAAACCACCTCGAGGTACCGTAAAATAAATATGTAACGACGCGCCGTGACGCAAAAAAGAGGGATGCAACACGAGGACTTCCCAGGAGGTCACCCATCCTAGTACTACTCTCGCCCAAGCACGCTTAACTTCGGAGTTCTGATGGGATCCGGTGCTTTAGTGCTGGTATGATCGCATCCGGCATGTTGTGCACGCCGGAGATACTTATGCTTGCCCCTCCAGCTCATTCGCATGCCTACACGATGGTCTTGCTTACCTTGCGAATCCCCATTTTTTATCCCAGCAAAAAAACCACCACGATGTACCGTAAAATAAATATGTAACGACGCGCCGTGACGCAAAAAAGAGGGATGCAACACGAGGACTTCCCAGGAGGTCACCCATCCTAGTACTACTCTCGCCCAAGCACGCTTAACTTCGGAGTTCTGATGGGATCCGGTGCTTTAGTGCTGGTATGATCGCATCCGGCATGTTGTGCACGCCGGAGACACTTATGCTTGCCCCTCCAGCTCATTCGCATGCCTACACGACGGTCTTGCTTACCTTGCGAATCCCCATTTTTTATCCCAGCAAAAAAACCACCTCGAGGTACCGTAAAATAAATATGTAACGACGCGCCGTGACGCAAAAAAGAGGGATGCAACACGAGGAACTTCCCAGGAGGTCACCCATCCTAGTACTACTCTCGCCCAAGCACGCTTAACTTCGGAGTTCTGATGGGATCCGGTGCTTTAGTGCTGGTATGATCGCATCCGGCATGTTGTGCACGCCGGAGACACTTATGCTTGCCCCTCCAGCTCATTCGCATGCCTACACGACGGTCTTGCTTACCTTGCGAATCCCCATTTTTTATTCCAGCAAAAAAACCACCTCGAGGTACCGTAAAATAAATATGTAACGACGCGCCGTGACGCAAAAAAGAGGGATGCAACACGAGGACTTCCCAGGAGGTCACCCATCCTAGTACTACTCTCGCCCAAGCACGCTTAACTTCGGATTTCTGATGGGATCCGGTGCTTTAGTGCTGGTATGATCGCATCCGGCATGTTGTGCACGCCGGAGACACTTATGCTTGCCCCTCCAGCTCATTCGCATGCCTACACGACGGTCTTGCTTACCTTGCGAATCCCCATTTTTTATCCCAGCAAAAAAACCACCTCGAGGTACCGTAAAATAAATATGTAACGACGCGCCGTGACGCAAAAAAGAGGGATGCAACACGAGGACTTCCCAGGAGGTCACCCATCCTAGTACTACTCTCGCCCAAGCACGCTTAACTTCGGAGTTCTGATAGGATCCGGTGCTTTAGTGCTGGTATGATCGCATCCGGCATGTTGTGCACGCCGGAGACACTTATGCTTGCCCCTCCAGCTCATTCGCATGACTACACGACGGTCTTGCTTACCTTGCGAATCCCCATTTTTTATCCCAGCAAAAAAACCACCTCGAGGTACCGTAAAATAAATATGTAACGACGCGCCGTGACGCAAAAAAGAGGGATGCAACACGAGGACTTCCCAGGAGGTCACCCATCCTAGTACTACTCTCGCCCAAGCACGCTTAACTTCGGAGTTCTGATGTAACGACGCCCCATGATTTTACCCCCCCCACGATTTTACGACCCCCCATGATTTTACCCCCCCCCCCCACGATTTTACTACCCCCCATGATTTTACCCCCACCCCCACGATTTTACTACCCCCCATTATTTTACCCCCCTCCACGATTTTACGACCCCCCATGATTTTACTCCCCCACGATTTTACGACCCCCCATGATTTTACCCCCCCCCCACGATTTTACTACCCCCGTATGTACTCTACTAACTCTGTGATTTTACCACCCCCACGATTTTACCCCCCCTCCACGATTTTACGACCCCCATGATTTTACCCCCCCCCCACGATTTTACTACCCTCGTATGTACTCTACTAACTCTGTGATTTTACCACCCCCATGATTTTACCCCCCCCTCGATTTCACTACCCCCGTATGTACTATCGATGCCTCGACGGGGGCCTGGACAGGGACGGTGGATGCTTTCAACGCGTCGAGGGGGACCGGGACGGAGACAGGGCCTCCTCGCTGGCGGCCTTGGAGGCGACGATGGCCACCCCATCCTCCTCTGCCATCGCCAGCACGGATGGGGTTTTCTCAGGAGTTTGTAGGAGCTAGTGGGATAGTGGAGAGGGTTGCGTGAGGAGAGTGAGCGAGAGTGAGAGTGGGTATGCAGAGAGAGGATCTATAGTTAAGGTGAATGGAAGCAAGGCACGTTTTATTGCACCACTGTGCAACACGCCGCGTAGGCTACTACACCGTGCACCGCGACACGCACACGGTACGTCACGTTTTTTCCCGGGCCATGCATGACAGTTCTATATTGAGCCGCATGCAAAGGGTGCAGACACAATTTGTATGTATGAAGTTTGACATAGCCATAAAATTGGCGATAATTAAAAGGGGGAATGTAGAGGAGCAGGTAGATGGCTGTATGGTGAGATTTGTCAGGTTGTGCTAGATCGGGTAGAGGGATGTGTTACTAACTGTGAGGGACTCGATGAAGGCGGAGACGTTAGGTCTCATCGAGCCCCCCCTCGAGACCCATTTCTCTACTCTTCGGCCTGCGACTAATGCATGGAAGTTTCTTATGGTGGGGCCAGTTGGAAGTGAGATTGAGAGCCACTTCATAAAAATTATATATGTCTTATTAAAATAAAGTGGCAATAAATTGCAGCCGCCCATCGACGACCGTGCACTAGATGACGCATGTGTTGTGGCGTAGTAGTAGTAGGCTTTTTAGACTTGATTAAACATGACATGACCAGTCGACGGCTTTTTCCATGGACGGCTTCGTGTTCCTTCTTGTAGAAGTCTCGCTGAGGGAGACGTCAATGCTGTCTCATGTTGTACAGTGAAGGGCATGATGTGTGCAACAATCCTCGCTGGATTACCCAGGATCAACGGTTGGTGTGCACGATCTGCATAACAACTGCGACAACCAATCAGGGCGTAGCGGATAGAGTGAGCACATGTTTGGGCTTCTACGAAAGAGAGAGAGAGAGGGCAAAACTGAGTAGTATCAAAAAACCAAGGGCAAAACTGAGTAGTATAAAAATGGAAGTGAGTGTTTGTTATAATGAAATACATCATGGCATACATCAAATTATGCAAAGATGGATCCACTAGAGTTCATTGGATGTGCGTTCTTCTCATAAACCACATGGATCTACTAGAGTTCATTGCATGTGTGTTATTCTCATAAACCACATGGATCCACTAGAGTTCATTGGATGTGTGTTATTGTCATAAACCACATGGATCCACTAGAGTTCATTGGAGAGTAGTTCAGAGTAGTATCATAAAGAGATGATATTTATATGAGAGTGTTCACTAGTGAAAGTATGATCCCTAGGCCTTGTTTCTAAGAATTCAAACACCGTTTGCAACTAGATCTGTTACATGTTTACCTGCTTCCATCTTTATTTCAGATTGCCTTTAGTCTCTTCCTACCCGTCAAGCTACTTTCTGGCACCGTTGTCTTATATCCATACCACTTGTATTTCACTATCTCTTCGCCGAACTAGTGCACCTATACACCTGACAAGTGTATTGGGTGTGTTGGGGACACAAGATACCTCTTGTATCTTGATTGCAAGGTTGCTTGAGAGGGGATACCTTTGACCACTTTCTCCCTGAGTTCGATAAACCTTGGGTGATCCACTTAAGGGAAAACTTGCTGTTGTTCTACAAACCTCTCCACTTGGAGGCCCAACAACTGTCTACAAGAATAGAAGTGCGTAGACATCAAGCTATTTTCTGGCGCTGTTGCCCGGGATTGAAGAAGAAGAAGCTCCCACGTCAACCACGCACCAGCATCATTGCATGTCTGTTCTTTTCACAAACCACATATGGATCCACAAAACTCATTTCATGTCTATTCTTTTCACAAACCACATCAGGATCCTCTAGAGTCATTGCATTTCTATTCTTTTCACAAACCACATATGGATCCACTAGAGTCATTGCATGTGTGTTCTTTTCAAAAATCACATATGGATCCACCAGAGTCATTGTTGTGTGTTCTTTTCATAAACCACATATGGATCCACTAGAGTCATTGCATGTCTGTACTTTTCATAAACCATAGCTAGATTCATTGCATGTCTGTTCTTTTCATAAACCACATAGATCCACCAGGGTCATTGCATGTGTGTTCTTTTAATAAACCATAGCTAGTCATTGGATGTTTGTTCTTTTCATAAACCACATGAGCATGTGTGTTCTTTTCACAAACCACATATGGATCCACTAGTGTCATTGAATGTGTGTTCTTTTCCTAAAACACATAAGGATCCACTAGTGTCATTGCATGTGTGTTCTTTTCATGAACCACAACTAGATTCATTGCATGTCTGTTCTTTTCACAAACCACTTATGGATCCACTAGAGTCATTTCATGTGTTCTTTTCATTAACCACAGCTAGAGTCATTGGATGTGTGTTCTTTTTACAAACCACATATGGATCCACCAGTGTCATTTGAATGTGTGTTCTTTTCACAAACCACACATGAGTCCACCAGAGTCATTGCATCTGTGTTCTTTTCATTAACCACAGCTAGAGTCATTGCATGTCTATTCTTTCCACAAACCACATAAGGATCCACTAGAGTCATTTCATGTGTGTTCTTTTCACAAACCACATATGGATCCACCAGAGTCATTGCATGTCTGTTCTTCTCACAAACCACACATGAGTCCACCAGAGTCATTGCATCTGTGTTCTTTTCATTAACCACAGCTAGAGTCATTGGATGTGTGTTCTTTTTACAAACCACATATGGATCCACCAGTGTCATTGAATGTGTGATCTTTTCACAAACCACACATGGGTCCACCAGAGTCATTGCATGTGTGTTCTTTTAATTAACCATAACTAGAGTCATTGCATGTATGTTCTTTTCACAAACCACATAAGGATCCACTAGAGTCATTTCATGTTTGTTCTTTTCACAAACAACATATGGATCCACCAGAGTCATTGCATGTCTATTGATACATTGCTAACGTATCCATAAGTTTTGATGTTCCATGCTTGGTTTTATCTACTTTCTTATGTTTTGTCTACACTTTGGAGTACTTTTCATATGATTTCTTGGACTAACCTATTAACAAGAGCCACAGTGCCAGCTGCCCGTTTTCTGTTGTTTTTGGTTCTAGGAAAGTCAGAAAATGAATATTCTCGGAATTGGACAGGACAAAAGCCAAAGTCAGTTTTTCACCGAGGGACACCGGGAGCCAGAATACGAGACAGAGAGGGGCTAGGGCCCGACCACACCACCTGGCCGCACGACTAGGCCTGCCCATGCCAGGGGGTGGTCTGGCCACCCCAGGCACCCCCTCGGCCTCTCCTTTCGCCTATATATTGCCTCCGATACAGAAACCCTAAGTACCCGATCAAAATTCCACGAAAGAGTCTGTAGCCGCCGTCATCTCCCTCCCTAGATCGGCAGGGATCTGAAGCTCTTTCCAGCACCCTGCCGGAGAGGGGAATTCACCCTAGAGGCTTTCTTCATCATCATGCAAGCCTCCGGTGTGATGCGTGAGTAGTTCTTCTTTGGACTACGGGTCCATATAGTAGCTAGATGGCTGGTTCTCCTCCTTTGAGCTATCATGTTTAGATCTTGTGAGCTCCGTTCATGATCAAGATCATCTATTTGTAATTCCTACATGTTGTGTTTGCGGGGATCCGATGGATATTGAGATGCTATTTTAGATTAATTATTGATTCTATCATGTCTTTGTTATTTGTGATCTTGCATGCTTTCCGTTGTTAGTAGCTATATTGTCCAAGTAGATGCTAGCAAATCCAAGAGTTATTATTTATGCTCGATAGTGGGTTCATGCCTCTAGTAATCTGGGGAAGTGACAAAAATCTCTAAGGTACTAGATGTGCTGTTGCTACTAGGGAGAAAACAACAATCCTTTGTTTCATAGAACAATCATATTGTTTACTTTACACGCAATACGTAATGCAATTATCCGTTGCTTGCAACTTAATACTGGAGGGGGTTCGGATGATAACCTGAAGGTGGATTATTAGTCATAGATGCAATTGGATTACGATCTACGTATAATGTTGTAACGCCCAATCGAATCTCAAAGGAGTCAAGATGAGTAGTATATGCTTGTATGCTTTCTCGATGTTTGGCAATTGCCCCACTGTAATTTGTTCACCCAACATGTCATCAATCTTAAGGAGAGCCACCACTAGTGAACTATGGACCCCGGTCCTTTCTTTTACCATCAATCTACAATCAAATGTTTACTGCTTTGTGTTTACTTTTTGCAAACTATTACTTTCTTCCCTCGATACGTTTAATCCTTTGTTTTCAGCAAAACCCGTGAGATTGACAACCTCATCGTAAGTTGGGGACAAAGTTCTGTGGTTGTGTTGTGCAGGTTTCCACGTTGCTGCTGGCACCGGTAGTGCGCCCTGCCAAAGTCCAGCTAGCAACACCTTTGAGGTGTTTCTTTGCTCCTACTGGATTGATAACCTTGGTTTCATAACTGAGGGAAACTTACTACTGTGCTCATCATACCTTACTCTTGGGGTTCCCCAATGAGCTCGTTATTACACGAGTCAACAAGTGATTTTCTAGTGCCGTTGTCGGGGAGTCAAGGACATCTTCACAAGGGGAGTCCCTCATAACCAATCTCTTTACTTTGTTGTTTTTTTGCTTAGTTCACTTTTTGCTTTGTTTGCTTGTTTCTTTATCGAAAATACAAAAAACATTAGTCTTACTAGTTTGCTTTCTTTATTTAAAACACAAAAAATGACTACTCTTGAAAACACTAAGTTGTGTGACTTCACTAGCACCAATAACAATGATTTTATGAGCACACCCATTGCTCCACCTGTTCCTGAAGCTACTTTATTTGAAATAAAACCTGCGTTTCTCAATCTTGTTATGAGAGAACAAATTTCTGGTATTCGTAATGAAGATGCTGCAGCCCATCTAAATAACTTTGTTGAACTTTGTGAGATGCAAAAGCATAGGGATATAGATGGAGATATTATTAAGCTTAAATTGTTTCCTTTTTCTTTGAGAGGAAAAGCCAAAGAATGGTTGAATTCCTTAACTAGGAATAGTATTGATTCTTGGACTAAATGCAAAGATGCTTTCATTGGAAAATACTATCCTCCTGCTAAGATTATATCTATGAGAAGTGAAATAATGAAGTTTAAACAATCTGATAATGAACATGTTGCTCAAGCTTGGGAAAGAATTAAATCTTTGGTAAAGAATTGTCCCACTCATGGACTGACTACTTGGATGATTATCCAAACCTTTTATGCAGGATTGAACTGTTCTTCAAGAAATCTATTGGATTCTGCTGCTGGAGGTACCTTTATGGCCATTACTTTGGGTGCTGCAACAAAGCTTCTGGATAATATGATGGTTAACTATTCTGAATGGCATACTGAGAGAGCTCCACAAGGTAAGAAGGTAAATTCTATTGAAGAAACCTCCTCCTTGAATGATAAAATTGATGTTATTATGTCTATGCTTGTTAATGGGAAAGCCCATATTGATCCAAATAATGTTCCTTTAGCCTCTTTGGTTGCTCAAGAAGAGCAAGTTGATGTGAACTTTATAAGGAATAATAATTTTAGCAATAATGCCTACAGGAATAATTTTGGTAACAACAAATATAAGCCATATCCTCCCAACAATGGTAATGCTTATGGAAATTCCTACAACAATAATAGGAGTGCTTCCTCTAAACTTGAAGTTATGCTTAAAGACTTTATTAGTAAACAAATCGCTTTCAATAAAACTATTAAGGAAAAACTTTCTAATGCTAAAAGAAATATAGCATCTTTGGCTAAAGCTCAATCTTCTTTGAATAAAATGGCCGCTAAACCTGAAACTAATGATAATCCCTTTGTTTCCACTAATGCCATACAAGTTAGAATTGATGAAAATGTTAGCCTATTAGCTGAATTGCATGCTAAGTGGGAAAGAGAAGATGAAATTGCTAGAAACATTAGTGTTTCTACTATCACTACCACTAGTGTTGAGGCTAGTAATAGCTCTACTACCTTAGATGATAATTGTGATTTTGATCTTGATGGTTGCAACATTTCTGAAGTGATTAAGTTTCTACAAAAGTTGCTAAAAGTCCTAATGCTAGTGCTATGAATATGTCCTTTACAAAACACATTACTGATGTTCTCATAAAGATTAAAGAAGAAAAGATGAAACATAAAGCTTCTATTCCTATAAAACAATAAGATGGTTGGGAACCCATCATCAATATGAAAGTGAATGATCTTGATTTTAAAGCTTCATGTGATCTTGATAGTAGTGTTTCCATTATGCCTAGAAAGATTTATGATATGCTTGATTTGCCACCACTTGAAGATTGTTATTTGAATGTCACACTTGATGATAATGCTAAAAAGAAACTCATGGGGAGTATTAATGATGTTCTTATTATGGTTAACAATGCCTATGTCCCTGTTGATTTATATGTTTTGGATGTTGAATGCAATGCTTCTTGTCCTATTACTTTGGAAAGACCTTTTCTTAGAACTGTTGGTGCCATTATTGATATGAAAGAAGGCACCATTATATATCAACTCCCACTCAAGAAAGGTATAGAACACTTCCTTACAAAGAGAGAGAAGATTTCTTTTGCCTCTCCTATGAAAACAAAATTTGCTCTTAATGCTTCTTTATTTGAGAACACTTGATCCTTTTTCTTGCTTCTTATGCCTAACTTAAAGGCATTAAAGAAAAGTACTTATTGGGAGATAACCCAAAAGTTTTAGATGAGTCTCCAAAGTTATTAATTCAGTAATAACTATTCCTTATCCTTTTTATTTGCTTTTTGTGCCAAGAGTAACCTCTAATGAGAGAGAAGTAATGATTGGGAAAGTTGCTGTCCCGAAACAGATTTTCGTGCTTCACCGTAAAAATTCGTGAATTTTTGTGCTTCTGACCCAGGTTGTTGTCTAACTTTCGTTAGTTCAACACTTTTCGATTTGAGCAAGAGAAGGTCTTTGAAAAAATTCGTCTTTACCTGCTGGTCTGTTTTGACAGATTTCTGCCTTTATTTGCATTTGCTTCTTGTTGGTTCCTTTTTGAGTTCTTTTGGGGAATTGAGATTTTGAGGGAAGTTCTAAAGTAGCTTGTGTTTAATGGAAGTTTTATTGGTGTTGGAACTGAACCTAAAGACCTATTATCTTGAGTGCACTAATGTTGCTAATAAAGATCGTGTGAAGTTTTGTATGAAGGAAAAATTTCAGGAGTATGGAAGGAATAAGTAATGAGATGAAGGATGTACTAAAGCTCAAGCTTGGGGATGACACGCATGTCACCCCAAGAAATATCCAAGAAGTACAAGCGTCAAAGCTTGGGGATGCCCAAGCCATCCCCTTCTTCATCAATAAAAAATCCCAGGTTTCTTCCAAACGCTTCATTTTTATTGTTTCATGCACAATTGTGTTCTTGGAGCATCTTCTTTTTCGTTTTTTGTTTTGGTTTTCGTTTTCTTGGTTTGCTGAATAAATTGGTTGGACCCCCTCTTTCATACATTGGTTTTCAAATAGTTTGGTTTGGATTGGAAAAGAGTAGGAAAGTTCATGCTTAAGTGGTAAAGAGAGTTTGTTTTTGACTGTGGCCCATGCTTTGTCATGCCATGCTTGATATTGTTTTGGCTTTAGGCTTAGTATTATTTGCTGTAGCATGAAATGTTATAAACAATTGAGATTGCTTAATGTGCCTTGGAAGAATCATGCGTTGTTTTAGCATATTAAAGCATAGTATTGTGGTATTCTCCTTTGATGCTTTATTTGGGTTGACTTGGCACATGCTCACACCATGTTATGACTATCCCAAGTCACCATAGCTTTTATGATCCTTTAGTTTTCAACTTGTAGTATCAATTTATGCTTTGATCAATGATGTTTTGTCTGATTATGGCCATTATTGCTCTCTTAGTTGGTCGCTCCCAGTCTTTTGCTAGCCTCCGTAACCAAGTATGAGTTCCACTCATGCATCCAACTCCTAAAACCAAGTTATTCCAAAGAGTCCACCATACCTACCTATTAGCATATGCTATTCCAAGTATATTCATGTTTTTGTCTACCTTCCGAATTAAACTTGTTATGAGAAAACTAGTGAGTAAATCTCTCACGAATTTGATGGCACACTTTACTTTCTTGCACTTAATAAACTTGAACCATTGCGTCCATCTTTGTTGCGTATATGCTTGCGCTTTATAAGTTGAAGTTAGCGGAACCATGTATCATGGGGAACGCTGTAACACCCTCAAATCGGCCCTATGCAGATTTCAGCGCTTTCCGCCAAGCCCGCATAGAAACGATTCAAGGACGCCCACCAGGCACTTTCGTGTGGGTGGATAACAAAGTAATACCATTACACAACAGTCCTCGATGGGACCCACAGAACAGATATATATACCATAGCGACTCAACGAGTCAAGAATACAGATATACAATACAAAGATCCAAATCTCCTTGCAACCGATAGGGCGTCCGACTACGGACAAGATGCAAATGGGGCTAAGAGCCCTGAAGAATAACCAATGGCGTCCATAACCCTGCCTAGGCCAAGCCGGAAGGGTAACCCTGCTAACGACGTCGATCTCAAACCTGCTAAAACAAAAGGGGTGCTGACAAAGGGCAAAGGAAAAAGAGGAGCGTCAGTACTGAGGCCAGTACACAGAGAGGCTAGAATTCGGCGGCTCTCGCCTACATAGGTATGGTGGGCTGAAGCGGCAGCGCAGCGGCACTAAACAACCTATAGAGACTCGATACAACTGGCGGTTATTATCGAGGGATAAGAAAGACCTATTCGGATCCAACTTGATACTAACACCAATCATACCCATCCTGGCATTTCCCCCTCGAGACCAAACGAGGAAGTCAGACCGAGGAACTCACACGGTTGGCAGTTTTACTCATTCCGTTATAGTTGCTGCAATTACTAATCAGATATAGATAGCATGAGTCGTCCTGAAGCATAAGTAGTGGACAGTTTTAATTAACATTCCGTTGTAGTTGGAACATTTACTAGTCAGATATAATTGTCCTGAGGAAGCCCAAAACCCAGCAATTGTTGGCACTTTTATCACATTCCATTGGAGTTGTAATACTTACTAGGCATATAGCATGTCACAAAACAACCCAGATCCACCGGCTGTTGGCATTTTTAATATCCATTCCATTATAATTGAATCTGATTACTAGTTATATATTAAGTCAAGTTTATATCACTACTCTAGTTATGCTTGTCTATGATCGAGATACTGTGCTCCAAGTCGTCCATAACCGTGGACACGGCTTTCAGAAAGTTTTACCCCGCAGGGGTGCATAAATAGCAACACACACTCGATCAACCTCAGAAAAACCAACTCAAAACCCAACGAGGCTTTCACGACAAAGCAATCACAGGATTCACAAATATTTCAGGGGGCCACCCCACTAAGCTACCCGCATTGAAGTTGGCCGGCTCCGGAACGGACCCAGGGTTTGTGTCAATGGCTGTAAACGACTGGGAACCCAAAAGTGTGACTGGGCTTGTCGATACCGCGAAAACATTCCACGATCCAAAACATTACAGGTGCTCCACGCACAATCTTAAATAAGGCAGTAAAGCATGGCATAAGTACAGAATAGTAATAAAGCCCCAAACTACTTATGGCCCCAAGAAATAGAAATGAATCAAGCTCTGGCTCAGGGGGGTCCACGGCCTCCCGGATGTGGATAGTGCGAAAAATCAAGGAACAGGTATCAAGTACTCAGGGTCCTACAGGACACAAGTGAGCGTGGAAGAACCAAATAACATCTATTGCCCACCGATGCCTCTGCATTAGTTATATCTAGCATTTTAATAGTTGTATTTAAAGTCATGATCATCTCCACCAGTAAGCATCTCCACCAACAACCATCTGCCAGCATACCAACACCTGTGGTACTCGACGACACGAGATCGCACCTAAGCAAGCAACTACGACTCGCAAGGCCAGCTATCTACCAAACACAGGTAATAGGAGGTGTCCAAGGCAATATAGAGGCTGCACGGGATATAACTGGTGCACGGAAACTAAAGCATCGCGACACGGATAGCAATAGATCAACAGGAGGAAATAAAAACTATAAATGGAAAATAGGTAGAAGGGGAAGAGATGCTCGCCTGGGAAACACTGTCGAAGGTTCATAACCGGAGAACTTGTTGATACTCGCATCAACTCATCGGCCTAATCCGCGAAGAAGCAAAACTAGAAGAACACCAGATGCAATATTTAATACTACGGCAGAAGATCCGACATGCTTATGATATGATGCATGGCATGGCAAAGATGCGATGCAATTAGACAATATTAAGCGGAACCAGGGTCCCGACTATTAATTATACGGTTAAAGTTATTTAGCAACCCTGCAATTTAAATGTTGTATTAACAGGGCGAAACAGGGCATCAGTTCACTACACAAATTTAAATGGAGTCCGGAATAAGACAAAGATATCCCGCCTAAACACTCCATATTTAATTATGAGGTGAATCGGCAAAATGCCCCCAACCCACAGATAGGTATGTATGCATGAACAATTTAATATGCTATAGTTGATAATGTCATATTATAAAAATAGGGGCTTAGGGTCTCACATCTGGGTTTGGCGATCTTGGGTTCCAGGGGTTCGGGTCTGGGTCTCAGCGTTCGACGGGGATCGATCTCGGCGGGAACGTTCTCGGACAACGGAGTAGATCTTGGCGTTCCGGGACGAAGGACTTGGTTTGGCGTCGGAGGATCATCGGGTTCGCCCTGGCCGGTGTCGATCTTGTCGTCGATGGCGAACTTGAATGGATCGGGTACCGTGGTCTTCAGGTCCGTGTAGACGGTCATGGCGTCCGAGATGAAGCACTTGGTGTTCCTCGGTTCCATGTCGGCATACTCGGTGTCCGCGGTGAAGTGCTTGTCGTTCCGGTGGCAAACTTGGCGTCCGGTCCTTGAGCATCGCATCCAGGAAGGAGGTCTTGAGGTTCGGTTGTCGGGAGGACTTGTCCCTTGTTGGTGGTCCTCAAGTAGCACCGTGTCCGATGATCTTCGTGGGCTACTTCACATCGTCGGGTGGTCGAACTTGGTACTCGGTGGATCTTGTTGACAAGAATTTATGACTGCATGTGGCAGATCACGGCTTCACAAAACGGCAACACATATCAGGACATCAACTATGCTAGGACACACACAAGCAAACAGGCAGCAGAGGCAGGGACGGTGACTCGTTGCGGGTGCTGTCAGCGAGGTGGAGCGATGACGCGCGCTCGGGGAAGGGACTTGGCGGTGAGCGATGCGTAGGGGAGGAGATCATGGAGGTGGAGCCCTGGCGGCGAGGCGAGCCAGGTGGCAGCGGCACGCGTGGGAAGGAGTCGACGATGGCGCCGGGCTGGGTGACGCGGCTGAGGAAGGCCGGCAGGCTCCTGGCGGCGGCTCTGCTTGGGGCGGCGTCCCTCACGGCGGGCCAGAGGGAGGCCGGCGAGCGGAGGCGAGGGAGGGGCGACGAAGGACCGGGCCGGGCCGGGGGAGCGGTAGGTGGAGGGAAGAGCGAGGCGAACTGGGGCGCTGGCCGGAGGCGGTGGCCGGAGGAGAACGCGGTGGCGGGCGACGGCGCATTGGCAGTGCCCTTGGCAGAGGAAGCCACAGCAGGAGGAGGCCGGCGGTAGAGCTGGCAAGGAGGAGCCGGTGGGGAGGAGCTCGATGGGAGGGCCGCGGGTCTGGGAGAGGACGAGGAGGCACCGACCGCGGTGGACGGAGGACGGGGGCTCGGGGGTTCGGCCGGCGGCGGGGTCGGCGCTGCGGGGTAGCAGAGGGCGTCGTAGCTGGCATCACGGGCGGCAGCGAGGTGCTGTGGGAAGGAGGAAAAGGTGGGGGGGGTAGGTGGAGAGGACGATGGCGAGGGAGAATGAGGCAGAGGAAAACGATGGGGGTTGGTTGGCGTGCGGGGGCACGGGATCGCGTGCGGGAGACGGGGAGTGGGGTCGGGGCGATGGGCAGGTGGGCGATCGATGGGGTGGTTGGCACGGGAGTGCGGCAGGAGCGGGTGGGATTGGAGGCAAGGTGGCAACACGGGGTTGACGTGTTGATGTGAGGGAGTGGGGCGGTTCGTACGAGAGGGAGAGAGAGGACAGTTGGACGGGAGCGTGTCGAGGGGCTGGGATCGGGACTTGGTGGGGCCGTGACATCGCGTGCGTGTGTGGTACACGTTGGGCGTGTTCGATGCTGCTGCACTGTGCGTCGCGCGGATGGGCGCGACATGACGTGCATGGCTTAGCGTGCGGCGGCGGGGCAGTGGAGGGTGTGGTCTTAGGGATTAGGGTTTGACTGGTTGGGCCTGACGGGGTAGTAGGCTGGCTGGTTGGGCCGTTTCGGCCTAGCCGGCTGCCTTCCCCAAAAAAACAGTTCATTTATATTTTTGCCTTGTCTTATTTAAAAGACTTTTTGTAAGTTATTTTAGACAAAACAAAAATATCCGGACGAAGCTCGGGGTTTGGATTTGAAATTAAGACAAGGGATATTTAGAAAACAAATATAGGCTTTTAGAAAATAGTTTTAGGCAAACAAAAATGCAGGATGACATGACGATGCTCAAATGCAATGTGGCATGATGACATGAGCATGCGGTCATGATGATGCAATGCGCAAAAACACAGCGATTTTCTAGTAGTGGTTTTAGCGGGATGCCACAAACGCTTTCAACATTGCACTTGTACTTTGTACCCCGTTGATATCATGTTCTTTTACTTATGGATCCCGACGGTGTGAAATAAAAGGGGAACTTGTAAGATCATGGAGTTTGTATTTGTGTTAGAGAAACGCCTGGGCCGCTAGCCTAAGCCATGCCTAATCATGGTGGAAACTTGCAGCATAACCATAATGAGCACTCTATGAAGCATCCTCAATAAAAACCTATGCAAATAGCAAATAAAAAGATCACTTATATGCTCATTGTCTGCTTGCCTTGTCATTTTGATTATGGGATAACTCCTGTATCATATGCAAGGGGTACCCCGTTGGCGGTTCTCTATAATACATATGTACTTACAATGACAAGAGCTTACTTGTGACTAAAGTTGAGTAGCATGAGGTTCGGTCTTCGTAAGTAAGGGGCATGAGATTTCGGCTTATAACTTGTCAAGCATATCCTCTTAGTTGTGTCACTTTAACCTTAATCACCTTCAAGATGCTTATGATAGGGGCAATGAGAGCTGAAAGATAATAAGTAACATAATTTTTGGAAGCTCTTTATGAGACTTGAATCTCTACTTCCTTCTATGAAGGCCTTTCTTTTACTTTTATGTTGAGTCTCCACCTTCTATCTTTATGCACCTACTTTGAGAGCATAGTGGCCATTCTTAGTTCTATGTGCATTGTCCCAAGACTTGTTGATTGATGCATAACTTTGATATTGCTTGTTTTAAACTATTTGTATCTATTCACTCTTATGAACTTTGAAGGTGTCCTATGCATTTATGTTTGCTATTCTATGAGGGACAAGCTGAATGCCACTATGCTATGTTTTCTTTATGTGAAACAAACAAACGTCTTGCAAAGCAATGTTATTCATGAATCTTTTGTTTGTGCCTTTTCATGTTGCAACACCGTTGCTTTGTCTTATAGCTAGAACTTTGTCTTTCATGTTATGATTGAAGTACTATGATCCCAGCTATCAATGTTTTACAAATACTTTGATCAAGTTTATGATGGTGCATGTCACCTAAAAAAATATTCTTTCTTTTTATCACTTACCTACTCGAGGACGAGCAGGAGTTAAGCTTGGGGATATTGATACGTTGCTAACGTATCCATAATTTTTGATGTTCCATGCTTGGTTTTATCTACTTTCTTATGTTTTGTCCACACTTTGGAGTACTTTTCATATGATTTCTTGGACTAACCTATTAACAAGCCATAGTGCCAGCTACCTGATTTCTGCTATTTTTGGTACCAGGAAAGTCAGAAAATGAATATTCTCGGAATTGGACGGGACAAAAGCCAAAGTCAGTTTTTCACCAAGGGACACCAGGAGCCAGAATACGAGACGGAGAGGGGATGGGGCCCGACCACACCAACTGGCCGTGCGGCCAGGCCTGGCACGTGCTAGGGGGTGGTCTGGCCGCCCCAGACACCACGTCGGCCTCTCCTTTCGCCTATATATTGCCTCCGATAAAGAAACCCTAAGTACCTGATCAAAATTCCATGAAAGAGTCTGTAGACGCCGTCATCTCCATCCCTAGATCGGGAAGGATCTGAAGCTCTTCCCAACACCCTGCCGGAGAGGGGAATTCACCCTGGAGGCCTTCTTCATCGTCATGCAAGCCTCCGGTGTGATGCGTGAGTAGTTCTTCTTTGGACTATGGGTCCATATAGTAGCTAGATGGCTGGTTCTCCTCCTTTGTGCTATCATGTTTAGATCTTGTGAGCTCCATTCATGATCAAGATCATCTATTTGTAATTTCTACATGTTGTGTTTGCGAGGATCTGATGGATATTGAGATGCTATTTCAGATTAATTATTGATTCTATCATGTCTTTGTTATTTGTGATCTTGCATGCTTTCCGTTGTTAGTAGTTATCTTGGCCAAGTAGATGCTAGCAACTCCAAGAGTTAGTATTTATGCTCGATAGTGGGTACATGCCTCTAGTAATCTGGCGAAGTGACAGAAATCTCTAAGGTACTAGATGTGCTGTTGCTACTAGGGAGAAAAGAACAATCCTTTCTTTCATAGAACAATCATATTGTTTACTTTACACGCAATGCGTAATGCAATTATCCATTGCTTGCAACTTTATACTAGAGGGGGTTCGGATGATAACCTGAAGGAGGATTATTAGTCATAGATGCAGTTGGATTACGGTCTATGTATAATGTTGTAAGGCCCAATCGAATCTCAAAGGAGTCAAGATGAGTAGTATATGCTTGTATGCTTTCTCGATGTTTGTCAATTGTCGCGCTGTAATTTGTTCACCCAACATGTCATCTATCTTAAGGAGAGCCACCACTAGTGAACTATGGACCCCGGTCCTTTCTTTTACCATCAATCTAATATCAACTGTTTACTGCTTTGTGTACACTTTTTGCAAACTATTACTTTCTTCCCTCGATACGTTTAATCCTTTATTTTCAGCAAAACCCGTGAGATTGACAACCTCATCGTAAGTTGGGGACAGAGTTTTGTGGTTGTATTGTGCAGGTTTCCACGTTGCTGCTGGCACCGGTAGTGCGCCCTGCTAAAGTCTAGCTAGCAACACCTTTGAGGTGTTTCCTTGCTCCTACTGGGTTGATAACCTTGGTTTCATAACTGAGGGAAACTTACTGCTGTGCTCATCATACCTTCCTCTTGGGGTTCCCCAACAAGCTCGTTATTACACGAGTCAGCATTTGTTCTTCTCAATAACCACATATGGATCCACCAGAGTCATTGCATGCCTGTTCTTTTCACAAACCACATACGGATCCACTAGAGTCATTGCATGTGTGTTCTTTTCACAAAGCACATATGGATCTACCAGAGTCATTGCATGTGTGTTCTTTTCATTAACCACAACTAGAGTCATTGCATGTCTGTTCTTTTCACAAACCACATATGGATCCACTAGAGTCATTGCATGTGTGTTCTTTTCACAAACCACATATGGGTCCACCAGAGTCATTGCATGTGTGTTCTTTTCATTAAACATAGCTAGACTCATTGCATGTTTGTTCTTTTCACAAACCACATATGGATCCACTAGAGTCATTGCATGCTTGTTCTTTTCACAAACCACATATGGATCCACTAGAGTCATGGCATGCGTGTTCTTTTCCTAGAACACATATGGATCCACCAGTGTCATTGCATATCTGTTCTTTTCATAAACCACAACTAGAGTCATTGCATGTCTATTCTTTTCATAACCCACATGGATCCACCAATGCCATTGCATGTTTGTTCTTTTCATGAACCAAAGCTACAGTCATTGCATGTCTATTTTTTACACAAACCACATATGGATCCACTAGAGTCATTTAATGTGTTCTTTTCATTAAGCACAACTAGAGTCATTGGATGTGTGTTCTTTTCACAAACCACATATGGATCCACTAGAGTCATTGCATGTGTGTTCTTTTCACAAACCACATAAGGATCCACTAGAGTCATTGCATGTGTGTTCTTTTCATTAACCACAACTAGAGGCATTGCATGTCTGTTCTTTTTACAAATCACATATGGATCCACTAGAGTCATTTCATGTCTGTTCTTTTCACAAACCACATAAGGATCCACTAGAGTCATTGCATGTCTGTTCTTTTCACAAACCACATATGGATCCACTAGAATCATTGTATGTGTGCTCTTTTCACAAACCACATATGGATCCACCAGAGTCATTGTATGTGTGTTCTTTTCATAAACCACATATGGATCCACCAGAGTCATTGCATGTCAGCTCTTTTCATAAATCATAGCTAGAGTCATTGCGTGTCTGTTCTTTTCATAAACGACATGGATCCACCAGTGTCATTGCATGTGTGTTCTTTTAATAAACTACAGCTAGAGTCATTGGATGTTTGTTCTTTTCATAAGCCACATTGCATGTGTGTTATTTTCACTAACCACATATGGATCCACTAGTGTCGTTGAATGTGTGTTCTTTTCCTAAAGCACACATGGGTCCACCAGTGTCATTGCATGTGTGTTCTTTTCATGAACCATAGCTAGAGTCATTGCATGCCTGTTCTTTTCACAAACCACATATGGATCCACTAGAGTCATTTCATGTGTTATTTTCATTAACCAGCTAGAGTCATTGGATGTGTGTTATTTTCACAAAGGACATATGGATCCACCAATGTCATTGAATGTGTGTTCTTTTCACAAACCACACATGGATCCGCCAGAGTCATTGCATGTGTGTTTTTTTCATTAACCACAACTAGAGTCATAGCATCTCTGTTATTTTCACAAACTACATAAGGATCCACTAATGTCATATCATGTGTGTTCTTTTCACAAACCACATACGGATCCACCAGAGTCATTGCTTGTCTGTTCTTCTCACAAACCACATATGGATCCACCAGAGTAATTGCATGTCTGTTCTTTTCACAAACCACATATGGATCCACTAGAGTCATTGCATGTGTGTTGTTTTCACCAACCACATATGGATCCACCAGAGTCATTTTATGTGTGTTCTTTTCATTAACCACAGCTAGAGTCATTGCATGTCTATTCTTTTCACAAACCACATATGGATCCACATGAGTCATTGAATGTGTGTTCTTTTATCAAACCACATATGGATCCACCAGAGTCATTCCATGTGTGTTCTTTTCATTAACACCAACTAGAGTCATTGCATGTCTGTTCTTTTCACAAACCACATATGGATCCACAAGAGTCATTTCATGTGTGTCTTTTTGCAAACCACATAAGGATCCACTAGAGTCATTGCATGTCTGTTATTTTCACAAAACACATATGGATCCACTAGAGTCATTGCATGTGTGTTCTTTTCACAAACCACATATGGATCCACCAGAGTCATTGCATGTGTGTTATTTTCATAAACCACATATGGATCCACCAGAGTCATTGCATGTCTGTTCTTTTCATAAACCACAGCTAGAGTCATTGCATGTCTGTTCTTTTCATAAACCACCTAGATCCACCAGTGTCATTGCATGTGTGTTCTTTTAATAAACCACAACTAGAGTCATTGGATGTTTGTTCTTTTCATAAACCACATGAGCATGTGTGTTCTTTTTACAAACCACATAGAGAGAAAACACACAATTGGTTTGCACGCGTAGGTCCTAAAATTTACTAGTAGTAGAGTGCACACTGTAAGGCGCTGGAGTACCTCATGTCAGGACCCCATCATAATTTTGTTCAGACATCGAACCGCCTTCTAGTCCTCTTCGCTACTACCCTCTTCTCCTGCCTGCGTTTTATTCTCTCAGCATGTACAACACATGGACAGATGTGAGCATATGACTAAGCAAAGAAATATATTATTGTACTATTTTCTTTTTCCCACTATGTGCAAAAAAGCACACGATAAGCCAAAAAGTACACCTTAATAGCTATCCCTATACATAGTACAGGTTGTCCACAAGCCAAAAATCTTAAGGGTCACACATAATCTTATGGGTAGTCCACAAGCACTAAATAATAATATCTAGTACACATAGCAATATTAAACTAATTTCATTCACAAGAATGTATGTTTTTAGCTCTTACATGTGGGTCCCAGCTTATGGACAAGTTTGTCTACATACATTGTGGTGCAATCACTGAGCTTACGATGTAGTATTGGGGACCCATCTTATCGACAAGTTTTTCCACATACATAGGTGACGCCCTAAGGGCATCCACAGTGTGTAAAAAAGCACACCTTAAGGCCTATGTGGCATCCGCTAAGGTTCACCTTATACATTTTGGAGAAAATAAAGTTACCTTTAAGCCTAAGTTGCACCTCAAGCTTGTGGGTTGCCCATAGAGAATAGAAAAATCATTTCCCCTCTCTCCTTATTTCATGTGATCGTTTTCAAAAGGGGTTCAAAATTTTCAATATGCAAAGTCTTAGCTAGAAGTCGAACCAGTCGTCAAAAATCTCTATGGTTTTGATATATTACTTGACCGCTCGATGGGTAACTCCAAAAGATTTTTTGTAAAACTTTCAAAGCAACCTACAATTTATTACTTGTAGTTGAAGTTCAACCTTACTTAGATACATCGACATAAAGTCATTCAAGTTGGCGGAGTTAACTAGGAAGCTTGAAAACTAATAAAACAAGGGAATCGCAAGTACAATATGCTATTGATCCACTATATATGTCTTAAAACTTGGCTTATGGCATTTAGATCCAATATTCTTTGCACTTTCTTTACTGAAAAGAACGATCTCATCATCACTCGGAAATTGAGAATGTTCTTTCCTGATAGTTGGGCACTCACATCGACGACAATGCTTACTACAAGAAGATGTACCCATCTACCTCTGAAATGCCATTTAATTCAAGAGCAATCTACCGCGCTTACTTGTAGCTCAAGTTTGACCTAATTTCATTAAACTGTCAAGATGCAAAATCATAGCAAGAAGTTGAACCTGTCAACAAAACTCTCGGTGGTTTCTGATATATTAATTGACCCCCTGATGGGTACCTCCAAGTGCTTTTTCGTAAAACTTTCAAAGAAACCTACCGTTTACTTGTAATAGTTCAAATTTTACCTAATTTCGATAAATCGACATAAAGTCATTCAAGTGGACGAATTTAGCTAGGAAGTTTGAAATCTCATAAAACATGGGTATTGTCAGTACAACATGTTGGTCCACTATATATGTCTGAAAACTTGGCTTGTGGCATTCAGATCCATATTCTTAAGACTTTCTTTATGGGAAAGAACAATCTCGTCATCACTCGGAAATTGAGAATGTTCTTTCCTGAGATAGTTGGAAACTCACACTGACGACATTGTTTACTATAGGAAGATGCACCTATCTACCTCCGAAAAGAGATTTAATTCAAGAGCAATCTATCGCGCTTACTTGTAGCTCAAGTTTTACCTAATTTTGTTAAAATGTCAAGATGGAAAATCTTAGCAAGAAGTTGAACCTGTAGTTAAAACTCTCAGTGGTTTCTCATATATTAATTGTGACCCCCTGATGGGTACCTCCAAAAGCCTTTTCATAAAATTGTCACATCAAAACCTACAATTTTTCTTGTTGTTTCAAATTTGACCTAATTTCGATAAATTGACATAAAGTCATTCAAGTGGGTGGAGTTAGCTAGGAAGTTTGAAAACTCATAGAACATGTGAATCATCGTTACAACATGTTGGTCCACTATATATGTATATAAACTTGACTTGTGGCATTCAGATCCAATACTCTTCGGACTTTTCTTTACAGAAAAGAACGATCTTGTCATCACTCAGAAAAATGAGCATGTACTTTCCTAATAGTTGGACACTCACACTGAAGACATTGATTACTACAAGAAGATTCACCCATCTACATCTGAAATTACATTTAATTCATCAAGAGCAGTATATAACTAGTAGGAAAAGGCTTATAGCAGTCTTTTTCTAGTGGCGTCCGAAGTAAAATCCACGCCATTATTGCAAGGAAAAATAGTGGTGGTGTTCCGAAAAGGTCGAATGCCACCACTATTGCTTATTCATGCTGTTCGAGGAAAGTAGAACGCCGGAACTAAGTGGGGACCATGAGGCGAGCCGGGATCAATACAACCCTAGCATTTGCCATCTTCAAATGTCACAACTATGATTTAGTTGTGGCGTTTGTTATATCATAGATGCCACCAATGTGCCATCTAGAATTTCCTTAAAGGCATCACCCTTCTTGCATCTAGCTAGGTCTTTTCAGTCCGCACCTCACCCCTGAATTCGTCGCCGCTGCCGCCCCACCTCGGCCCAACCTAGCCCTGCCTCCACCTGAATACCTACCTAGACGACAAAGGGGTCCTCAGAGGCGACAGAGAGCATCCGCACCACAGGGGACCGAAGGTGGTGGTGGTGGAGAGGCAGGGGACCAACGGCGACGGTGGTGGACCGCCTCGACGGTGGACAATGGTCTAGGCGGGTGGGGAAGAACAAAAGTGGCAGAGATCTGAAATATTTGTCCAAATATTTTCAGATATTTGCCGCCAAGTACTAGCCTCAGATGGCTGCAAGTGTAAAAAGTCTCTAGGAACATCCGTTTTCCGAATATTTCACATTTTGCCACCAAGTACTAGACAAGTAGTAATTTGAAAAGAGCTAATATTCGGAACTTCAACGTTTGATTATCCTAAAATTTTAGAATTATTCATAATTTAAAGGCAAAGAAAGGTGTGTATACATGCTTGCTAGAGTGAAACTGAGTCCCGTAAGACTAAATGAGGTTCATAAATTGAAGAAAATAATTGGCGTGGTACAAACCTTGGATCTTTACCCTGAAAGGCATGACGACTAGTGTTCATGCGCTTTGCTGCAGAGAAATAAAGTGCAAGTGTTTTGAATTTGAATAATTCAAATGTTTAATCATGAAGTGAGATCATTTGGTTACTTAATTATGAAATTTTCACCAATATAACCTTTTTTCATGTATTCTTTGAAGAAATTTCGTTGAGTGAATATTCGGACATCCGGATATATTCAGAACTCCAGATTTTATTAATCCTAAATTTTGAGAATAATTCATAATTTAAAGGCAAAGGAAGGTGTTTACACATACTTGCTAGAGTGAAATTGACTCCTAAGAGTAAATTAGGTTCATACATCGAAGAAAATATATGACATAGTACATATATACATCAAAGAGTGAAATTGAGTCCTAAGAGTAAATGAGGTTCATACCATGCTGTAGAGCAATATGGTGCAATTTTTTTGAACTTGACTAATTGAAATGTTTAATGCCAATGTGAGATCATTTAGTTACTTTAATACGAATTTTCCACCAATTTAAAATCTTGTCGATGTATTCCTTGACAATTATAGTATAATCGAGCACTAGAAATATTTAGTAGTGTGCTTGAGCAGTATGAGTAATATAATTGAACACTAGAAAATTTTAAGGAACTCCATATAAAGGAGTAGATTAATATATATATATATATAGACGAGGTTCACCAGAGACACCACATATATATTGTCTTACATGCAACTAGGTAATAATTAACTTAAAAAAATATTTTGCCAACCTCCACCGCATGCTAGATCATGCTATTGAGGTTCGTGTCGATGGCTCTACCAAAGAATGGGCAAAACAATTTCTCCATACGGTAGAAAGGTATTTCCCACACCGTAACCGCCTTAGCACGTAGCATCTCTTGTTGTCCCTGGAGTACTTGCTAGAGTCCACATCATTAGAATCCTCCTGTTGAATTTTAGGAACATAACTTAAAACTCATACATATGATTGGATTGTATTACAAATCAAAAATTGATAGCATATGTAAGATAATATTAAATTGATACCAAAATAGAATGCATCTTAGTAATATATAGTTTGATCAGTTCATATATCATTTCATCTCAACAAAATGACAATTAATTGGACCACAATATATGTAGAATAAAGATTGCAGCCTCATAAGTTTCTTCAGGGATGGCGTAAGTGAACCAAGTACCAATTGCACAACCTATTGTTCTTGTACATTGCCCCGGGTTAGCTAACTCATCCCTGAAAAAATCTAACACCAATGTGTCTGCCTGTCTTTTGGGGAAAATTTGAATCATTGGCCATAATAAGAAATTGAAATGTAATCCTACAAAACAATATTCAAGGATATACATATTTAGGTACAAAACAAACCTAAATCTTGTAATTATAAGTAACAAAAAACCAAACAATCTTCAGGTACAGGTAGAAACAACTTATGATCAAAACCATGCATATACATATGCATCATACAAATCATTCAAAGATCAGAAACAATTCAAAGATCATATATATAGTTCCATATGAGAATAAATCAAGGACCTCATAATTTTTTTAGAGATGGAGTTAGCAAACCAAAGTACCAACAACGCAACCTATATTGTTTGTGTACATTGCTGCCTTAGGTTCACTAACCCATGCCTAAAAAATGACACCAACAAATGTGTCACCACTGCACTCTTTTGGGGCAAATTTCAATCATCAACCTCAATGAGACACTGAAATGTAATTCTTATACAATATGAATGCATGCAATAACAATTCAAAGATCATAGTTCTATGAATGTAGAATAAATTTGTGGGCCTCATAAGTTTCTTCAGGGATGGCATTTGCGAACCAAGTACCAATTGCACAACCTATTGTTCTTGTACATTGCCCCGGGTTCGCTAACTCATCCCTAAAAAAATCTGACACCAATGTGTCCGCCTCTCTTTTAGGGAAAATTTAAATCATTGGCCACAATAATAAATTGAAGTGTAATCCTACAAAATAATATCCAGGGATATGCATATTCAGGTACCAAAACAATCGTAAATATTGTAATTATAAATAAAAAAAACCAAACAATCTTCGGGTACATGTAGAAACAACTTATGATCAAAACCATGCATATACATATGCATCATATGAATCATTCAAAGATCATAAACAATTCAAATATCATATATAGTTCCATATGAGAATAAATCAAGGGCCTCATAATTTTTTTAGAGATGGAGTTGGCGAACCAAAGTACCAACAGCACAATCTATATTGTTTGTGTACATTGCTACCTCAGGTTCACTAACCCATCCCTAAAAAATGACACCAATAAATGTGTCACCACTACTATTTTGGGGCAAATTTCAATCATCGGCCTTAGTGATAAACTGAAATGTAATTCTTATACACTAGAACACATGTAATAACAATTCAAAGATCATAGTTCTATGAATGTTTGTGTGTCACCCCTAAAAAAAGCATAGTTCATATGTGTAGAATAAATCAATCATCCGCCTTAGTGATAAATAGTTCAAAGATCATAGTTCATATGTGTAGAATAAATCTGGGGCCTCATAATTTTTTTAGAGATGGAGTTAGAGAACCAAAGTACCAATTGCACAACTTATATTGTCGTACATTGCCTCAGGTTCACTAATCATCCCTAAAAATCTGACACCATCATATGTGTGTCCCCTTGGACTCTTTTGGGGCCAAATTGAATCATTGGCCTCAGTAAGGAATAGAAATGTAAAGTTATATGCATGTTGTGTATCGAAATCAACACTCAGCTAGCAATCCCGAAAACCCCTAAAATCAAATGTTACATATCGATTAAATTTATAGCACATCAAGAACCGTATGAACAACAACAAGTTAAGCAAATGTAAATTTACTAGATGACGAATGAGCAGATCTAATCAAATATCCAAAACAATCGACTGCTCAAACCATATATGTTCCCTACATCAAGAGCAAAAGAATCTATATACGATTGAGAAAATCCTACGTATGAATAGTGAAATCTGCGGCTGCAACTAGAGAAGCAAGCAAAGTAGTACCTCAGATGCCTCATCGGAGACCTCCTCCTCGAACTCGTCGTTCTCCGCGATTGTGTCGAGGATTTTTTCGTGGAGGATGGGGTCGTTGATGTAGAGCACTAGGTTGTCTCCGCCTACCACATGCCCCTCGTCCAAATTTGCTGCTGGAACCACGACATTGTCGGCCACTTGCTGCTCGACATGAACGGCGACTGGCTGGATGGAGCCTGAAGCCTCGACTACATGGCGACGAGCGACATGCGTGCCCGGAGAAGCCGCCTCCACCTACTCGACAACGACTGAGCCATCTACTTCTGCGCCTCCAACTGGCTTCACATTCGGCTCGTCTCCACGCGTACGCTTCATGGTGCAGCTAGGAAGGGAAAGCGAAGGAGCTTCAGCACACGCGGAAGGTGTAGATTGGGGTTTTGTGACTTGACAGATTGGAGAAAATGACATGAGCTCGTGGAAGAAGAAGGACGAGTAGGTTTGTATACATGGGACCATTGGTAGTCCTCGAGTGGACACATGGGTGTGGACTCGTGTGGGTGGGGGTAGTGCATGATCTCCACTTTCTAACTTCATTAACAAGACGCGCATGCTACCTCAGGAACGTGCACGACGCCAGTTTTCGAGACGGGCAGCATTATGGTCTGCCTCAGTAGACACCTAGAGGCAATTAATATTTCTGACCGGCTATGGTTGAGTGATCTAGGGAGACGGCCAATAATTTCCATTGTCTTAGGTTCCATTTAGAGGTGGTTTGGTTTAAAGACCGAATGAGGGGGAACTCGTACTAGAGACGGTGCAGATTAAGAACCATCCAAGGTTAGAGTTAGAGGTGGTCAAAAAATTACGGCCGCCCGAGGGTGATGAACACAGGCAATTGTTTGTATTTTTAGGGTAAACCGGCTCTAGGCACTGTCTCCAAGTAATGAGATTGCACTAGTGATAGCATCATTACCTTGTTCCAGACTAGGATTCTTTATGGTGATAATCTTTAATAGATCTTCCATCGTGTATTCAGGTGTTGGTATGTTGCTCTAGTCTAACTCTTCAGGCTTCTCTTCATTCATTTCCACCCTCATCATCTTGGGGTATTCTACCAGTTTTGGCTCGGGCTTTCCAACGAATTTTGCAAGTATCAGAGCTTGGCACTCAGCTACTTTGCCCAACTGTGCCTCAACGGTATTTGTCCTTTCCTGTAGAGCCTACACATCATTTCTAATTGCAATGACCTAATTAGATAATTTACCAATTACTAGTCTCATGGTTCTCCTTGATTTTAATAAGCATATTATTTTGCTCTGTTTGAGCTTGCATAAAATTTCTAATAGTTTGTTCAAATGAGAGATTGCCATGATTTGGTCCATTATGATTATCATAATTCTTGTAAGGAGCTCCTACATGATTAGAATAATGTTTTTGAACATTAGAAGCATAATTTTGGTTCTTCCAAACAACATTATAAGGAGTACGAGCTATAAAATTAATATCATTAACATCGATAGTGATAACATTAATTTGGGTATCTTCCTTACCCTTCACTATGTTAAGTAACTCATCTACCTTAGATGTAAGCTCTTCATTATTTACCCCGGTGATTGAATTTAGCCTTTTTGAGGTTCTTTCCACATGCCATTGGGTGTGGTTGTTTTGCATATCATAAAGTAATTTCTTTGCAACACTCACTTTCTTTCCCATGATTGTTCCTCCTGCTGCAGTATCTAGCATAGACTTAGACATTGGGTTAAGGCTATTATAAAAAATGCAATATAAGACACTCTTCCATCCCATGACTAGGAAAGTTAATTACGTCTTCTTCCATCCTTTCCCATGCAAGCACTAGTGGCTCGCGATTTTTCTTGTCTAAAACTTGTAATGTTGGATCTCAACTGCATAATCTTAGTCGGGGGAAGAATTTAGTCATAAAAGAATTAGTACGTTCCTCCCAACATGTAATAGTGCCCTTAGGTAGAGCTAGCAACTAGTCCTTGGACTTTCCTCTTAGAGAGAAATGAAGCAAATGTAATTTAACAACATTTGAATCAACATCCTTAATACGCACCATGTCACCAGTTTCTGTAAAAATATTTAAGTGCAAACCTGAATCCTCAGAAGATGATCCGCCAAATTGGTTTAGCCAAACCAAACTTAAAAGATTAGGATTAATTTCATATGCTTCCACATCAACAGCGGGATGAGTAATAGGTGCACGAATAAAATCATCAGTAGGAGTAGCATACTCCCCAAGTTTATTTTGAGCCATAGCTCTTCTCCTTTTGGTATTTTAAAGGAAAGGAAACAAATAAACAAGTAACTATTTTTTTGGGTTTTCAAATAGAAAACAAGAAAGTAAACTAATAAGAAGAAATAAACTACAAAAAATAAATATAACTAATAACAAGGTCTCTAGTGACCTCACCAGGATAGCGAATTGCTTCCCGGCAATGGCGCTAGAAAAAGGGTTGATACCTTCGATCCGGATTCATGGATATCATATAATAGTATTTTCCGTAGAAGACCTAGGTTTAATCGAACCTTGGGAAACAATGCTAAAGGAATTAAAAAGGACATGACTGCAAGATTTTGTTATTCTGTTTTACCATTGTTTACCGGACCAATCTAGTTTACTTTATATTCTGGGCTGATTCAATGGATGGAGATATGCCATGGTTGTGTTTTTAACTCCAAGTACAAGGATTATTTGTGTTTTAACTCCATGGACTATGCATAATCAAACGACCATGCATGGTTGCAATCTACGTGAGGATGCATGGTGGAGAATATTGTGTGTTTCATGTGATCGTCGAGCACAAGCTCGTGCCATTTATGAGTACGTGCCATAAATATATTGATGATTTTTCTCATAGATTTTTTCCGGTAAAGAAAATTGGTATAACTTCTGCGTGTTGCGGTACGTCGACCGACTTCTTGATGAACACCCATATGCGGTAATCGAGCCTACGAGCTACGTATCCCGGGGTAGGGTCATTCTCAGAGATCTCACGTTCCTCATGATGCCTCCGCGGTACAATGCCACTACTGTTGGGACGTCTGAGATGACGAAGAGGTGTTTTTTAGTGTTGAGGCTTGCTTTGGTGTCCTCCCCTTCTCCTAAATTTAAGAAATTGAAAACACAAGGAGGGTAAGGATTAACCAATGCCTCTTTGGCTCGGAGGAGATGAATGGGTATAACACCCCAAGCCAACCAAGCACTTGAGATGTTACCACATACATTGCACATACAGACTAACTAAGACTTTTCAAGGAAAATTCGGCAGTCTCCTTTGTTTTAGGGACATCCACGACACGCAATAGTATAAACACAAGAGGACAAGGATAAAACTCAATAAGAGGTTGTCGCACATTCAACTGTATAAGTCTACAATACCTCAACTATAAAAACTACCATCCGAACACAGTAATGGTAATAGTGTCTAGCAGGAAAGACCAAGAAAGTCTAAGTGATAAACTTCCGCAAACTCTGAAATCATTTATGAAAAGAATGATTCCTATTGATCAAAATCAGAGATCCAAAATATTTTTGAGGATTGACTGAAACGTGAGGTAGTAGTTGTGAAGGTGCTACTCCCAGAACTCCCCATGCATGATGTCATCAAGATTTACGTAAAAACATGAAGTCAACAAGGGTGAGTCCAAAGACTCAGTAAACAAATAGTAACTTTACATAAATCTAAACACTATGACGATATTAAACATCATCCATCCATTAGAACATAAAAGTATGCCCTACATGCCTATATGATCATCTCATCTCATTGGGAATACCGGTATCGCTCGAGTAGACACCCGTCGGCATCCACTCACTCCAAATCGTCGAGGGTGCCTCCAGAGTGGGTCGCAACCCATTAATGAGGTCACATTGTGCCCACCAAAGTAGGTCACAACATCATCATTATCATTATGGTATGCAAAAGCAGAATATGCACATGCCATCCTCATTATCTTTGCCATTATCATCATCGTCATATCATAAGCATTAAATAAATTGAGTGAAGAGATATATGCAAAATTCACTATCTGTCATGAACTTGCCTCAACCACGGGGCACAAACTATGAATTGTAGGACTCCGAACCGGAAGGACCAACACCTGCTATGGAACATAGGCCACACTCAATAAATTTCATCACTTTAGAAACATGCAAGCTAATCATATCATCGCTCCTACGCACGGTCAACCCACAAAACCACTCTCGCTATCCATAACACATTATTCATGAAACCTCCTTGAAGGGTATAAAAAAGGTAAGAAATAAAAATAACTACTAGTGTCTACCTGATATTGTCTTTTCCTTTTATTGTTTAGATATCCAACCAAATAAGTGTTCTTAGCTACTGTCATTAAAATAAAATAACTTACAGTACACCGAACATCTAAAAGCCCAAGGATTTATACTATAAATAAAACTTCTCTAAACAGGACCTCATAAGTTTGATTAGCATCAACACCTAGAGTTACACAAGCACTAGTAGAAAGAGGGTCTTTGGTCCAGCGCCAAAATTCCATTGGTCCCGGTTCGTTTCCATAATCAGGACCAATGCCAGACACCGTTCCCGGTTCATGCCGCTTGGGCATTGGTCCCGATTCGTGGCTTGAACCGGGACCAATGCCCCCACGATGCACACGTGGCGCTCTGCGGAGCATTGGTCCCGATTCATGCCATGAACTAGGACCAAAAACCCCACGATGGTCCACAATCCGAGACAATTAATGTAAATTAATTCGGGGCAGAAATTAATTCGAGGCAAAAATTTATTCGAGGTAGAAATTGAATTGATTAGTATTTTTGAAAAAATCTTCCACAAATTAATTGAGACAAAGATCTAAATTGAGACATTTTATTATTCGACCACAAAATTTTCCAAACAAAGATGCGACTTTACAAATTTTCCTAGTCGACAACACTTCCGCTGCCGCTGTCCTCCGAGCCGCCGGCTTCCTCGTCGTCGTCGGACGAAATCTCCACGATTTCGGTGTTGTTCGGGAGACGGAGCTCCTCTACGCGGCTAGCAGCGTCGATGGTGGTGTAGATGGTCCGTCCAGGGATGGACCAGAACATCTCCCGCCCTTCTCGGTTGCGGAGATCCGGGTGCACCACGCGCCCGTCCACGATGCGGTTGCCAAGCTTGGCCTTACGCTCCTTCATGAACAGCCGGGGCCAGTACTTGCTGGCCGCCGCGTACCGGCGCAACACCCTCATCCACGCGGGCATCTGGCGACGATGCTCCACGATGACACACTCCATCTCGTATCCGCCGGGACGAGGAGCGGAGCCACCGGCACACCCGCCTCGCTGATGCGAAATCCGGCGGGCACGATCGCGCGCGGCGGCGCGAGGATGCCGTAGTACACAAACATCGCCGCCTCGTAGAAGTTGAGCGTGGGCACCTCCATGGCGACGCGGTGGAGATTGGAGAGGGAGGGGAGGCGAGACGACGGCGCGGTGGAGAGGCGATGGCGAAAGGGGTGGGGTGGAGATCGACTGCAGAGAGGCCGAGGCGATGGTGAAAGCGACGCGCTGTGGCCTCATATTTATACACGGGGATGACGAAGCGACGGTGGGAAATGGTCCCGGTTAATGCCACGAACTAGGACCAAAGCCCCTCCCGTGCGACACGTGGCGGCCCAGCAACGCGCCCACCACCAAGGTCATTGGTCCCGGGTCATGCCACTAACCAAGACCAATGACCTGGATGGGGGGGGGCGCTGCTGGGCCGCCACGTGTCGCGTGGGAGGGGCTTTGGTCCCGGTTCGTGGCATTAACCGGGACCAAAAACCCTCCCCTGGCTATATATAAGCCCAACCCTTTGCCCCTTGCCACCAAATTTTTGCTGGATTGTGTGTGAGGTGTCGGTGCTAGCTTTTTTTTCTTTGATTGCACACAAGGTGTTCGACGAAATGTCCAAGCCACACTTTAGTTCGCACAACACTGTATTCTCGGCTGAGGTTAGCAACCTTATCTTCTTTATCTATAACTGATACAAAAATATTGCATGTGTCCATGTAGGGTGGTCATTTTACTATTCACGATGTTATTGTAATGGTTAATTATTATGACGTAGATCGATGCATGGATGCGATGGATGTATGGTGACCGACGCGATTCCGATTTTATTGCAGGCCTGCATAAATTTATTGATTTGGCTAAGGCAAACAAAGTGGATAATTTTATGCCTTGTCCCTGCGTCGACTGTCGGAACATGGCGGAGCACTCTTCCCCGAGAATCCTTCAAAGCCATCTGCTTCGGAGAGCTTTCATGCCCGGATATTATTATTGGGCCATGCATGGAGAAAGAGGGGTTAGGCTTGAAGACAATTAAGAAGAGGAGGATGATGACAGCTATCCTATGTCCCCTGAAGAATATGGTGATACTGCAATGGAAGACAATGAAGAAGAGGGATGCGGCAATGAAGAACAACAACGGGCATCAGATGAGCCCGCTGATGGTCTTGGTTGGGTCATTTCTGATGCAAAGCAACAATGTGATACAGAAAGGGAGAAGCTTAAGTTCGAGGCCATGCAAAAGGATCACAAAAAGTTGTTGTACCCAGATTGCAAAGATGACAACACAAAGCTCTGTACCACACTTGAATTGCTGAAACAGAAGGTAGAGACTGGCTTATCTGACAAGGGATTTGAGAAGTTACTAAAAATAATGAAGCCGAATGTTGGGGGGATACCCCCGGCTAGGGTCACGCCGGGGTATAAAAGGCTGAGTTAGCCGAGGTTCGGCAAGGCCAAAGCAGATGCTGGCCGGGTCACCTCAAGGCAGGCCAAATCACGGAGTAACCCGGACCGGGGGGTGTTCGCCTAACTAAGTCTCAACCGACTTAAGCAGTAAGTCGGAAGTATATGTTTACTTGTATGCAGGAACAGGGGTGCCTGGATCAGCTGTGATCCGGGTCATGTTTGGCTTCTTGGAGAAGGAAGGAATCTTGCTGGTCAAAAGGAGGCTCCGGTACGCACTGCATGAGCGAAGCAGACAAGAGCGGGACCACCGGGTCATGGCCGACAGGGGTGACGACGCCCATGTCGGCTGACGCGGGCTCCGCAGAGGCTCACGTAGCGAAATCATGTGTGACGCGGGGGAAAAAGCACCCCGGTCGGCTTGCCACTTTGGGAGGAGGCATATTCTTAGGAATATGCCTCCACGTATGCCCTAGGCAGAAACCGAGCCTCCTCTATAAAAGGGGGGCTAGGGCTTATGTATGGAGGGTGGTCTTTCTACTATTGAGTTTTGGCTAGGGTTTCAGGTGTGACATGTGGGTGAGAGTAAGGGAGCTCCTTCTTCCTCCTCTCGCCAATACAGCTCTAGGAGCACTTGTAACCTTGGAAGGAAATCAATACAAACTTCTGTGTGGAGAATCACTTCACTATCCCTTCCTGGATTCCCCTAGCATGTATTAGTCCCCACCTTTAGCCTATCCATGGAATCTGCCATGACACCACCACGACAGTTGGCGCCCACCGTGGGGCGGGCGGTGCTAGCAGGGGTCAAGATCCGGATGGGAAACCTCATCGCCACCGGCGAACGCATCGTCTCCGGGCTCGTTCAGCGCTTTGGAGCGCGGGATTTCATCAGCGACAACGCAGGCTGCTTCGGCATGCGCCCTCTTCCATGCAATAGCCTCTTCGTCAAGCTCGGCGCGCACAAGGTCTACGTTGCGGTGGACATGTATTGCGTTCATCCGCGCCACGTCATCGAAGCAGGCGAACCACCCCTCACGGTGGCTCGCCGGGCGCGTATCGCTCGCTCCCCGGACCGCGCAGAAGTGATGATGACTACGCCTAGTACAGGCGCAAGCAAGGATCTAGTGCCAGATCCAGAGGTAACGCCTAAGGCAACCAGGAAAGCTAGGGGTCCTCCGCTAGAGAGGCCGGAAAATGTGTTGAGAGAGGCAATGGACAGCTTGGCAAACCCTGTAGTAGCAGCGGTTGATCCGGCTCGTGCACAGGCCGAGCTGGAAGAAACTAGGAAGAAAATACTAGAGGGCGCGAAGAAAATAGCCACGGCCCAGCAGTCGTTGAATATGACGTTGCGTGAGTACGCAACGGCGAACAAAGTTGATGCTGTAAAAGTAAAGGGAAGAAATCTCATGAGCGAGATGAACAGAGAGGGTGATACTGGAATTGAGGAATCAGAAAACTGTCTGTCCGTGGGGCTGCCGAGGTATAGTACCCCGGCAAAGAACCTCAGAGCAGTGGATGCAGCTGCATCCGAGTTGGAGGGTCTAACAGGTGAAGCCCGGCAAAGACAACAAGATAGGGTTAACGAGCTGGTTCGGATTGCGAACAGGCAAAACGAGGAACTGCTCAGGGCTAACCCGGAGAGAGCTGGAGCCTCCAAGATCATCCATTCGGCGGTGGGTAACCCGGAGAAATCCGCTGGAGCCGCATCGTCTCCTCATGCTGGTCCAAGGAGAGAGGAGGTTGTAACCTCGGCCATACGGAACAAACAGATCGTCCCGTATGACCCGACGCGGGCAGGGAAAGGAAAAGAAGCGCAGAAAAATGATGATCGACGGAGTGTGAGCTGAGGCGAAGCTGGCCGAGGTAACCGTGACCAAGGCAATGCCTGTCAAGGAAACATTGTCAACGGCAATGCCGGACAAGGAAACTCGGCTGGAGCAGTAAAACTGCAGCAGCGGAATATACCAAGGCAAGAGCAAAGTGCCGGCCGAGGTATGCAACAGAAAGGTGCGCCACAAGAGCAAAACCGGTACAACGACGGTGATTCGGAGATGGCAAACGCGGGATACCCAAGACCGGACTATAATGTGATAGGGTCGAGATTGGGAAGCAGGGATTTGATGCCGGATGATGCAAGGTTGAAACTGGATCGACTGTATAGGTCGGAACAGATTGAATGTCAAGGTCCACCGGGTCCAGCGTGTTTTGGACCCCGGATCATGAAGGAGCCACCAATACCAAACTTTCAGCTGCCCAGGGGCACAAAGACGTATGACGGCAGTACCAAGCCGGAGGATTGGCTGATAAATTATGCTACAGCCGTGAAAATTGCCACAGGAAACTTGAGATGGGCAGTACGATACGTACCCGAGATGTTGGAAGGCCCGGCAAGAGTATGGCTGAACAATTTGCCACCAGGGAGCATCAACTGCTGGATAGACTTTGAGGAAATGTTCATCAGCAATTTCTCGAGTACATATCAGAGGCCAAATAGGCCACATACCCTAGCTATGTGCAAGCAAAGACCTAATGAGACAGACCGGGAGTTCTTGACCCGGTGGTGTACTGTGAGAAACTCATGTGAGGGCGTGATAGAATCACAGGCCATAGCGTGGTTTGCACAGGGGTGCAGATATGGAAGCGAACTGTGGATGAAGTTGCAAAGGAAAATGCCAACTACGTTGGCAGAAATGATCCGGATTGTAGATTCGTATGCGTTGGGTGATCCGACCCAACCTAGGCTCGCGTCAAACGAGTCAAGCGATGAGTACTATCAGAGGGATGGAGCCGGATCTTCCCGGAGGAATGACTACAGAGGAAAAAGGAGAGATGATAGACCGGACCACCGATACCGTTCGCACCAAGTTGTAGCTGGGAATCAAGATCAATCCGGAGCAGGAGGTAGCCAGCGCCAGAAAACTGGAGGGCAATGGACTCCAAGAAACGATGGCAAGAAAACTTGGACACCAGAGCAAAAGAAGCAGTGGCAAGAAAGGAAAGACCGTCCGAGGTATACTTATGAGTCGATGTTGGACCAGCCGTGTAAGTTTCACACGCCAAATCGGAACAACCCAGCGGGTCATACAACGAGGCAATGTGAGTGGATGCACAAGATTGAACAAGGTGGTTCGGGGAATGCTCAGGCACCCCGGAATGATCAGCCTCTGTAGGAGTTACCCCGGCAGCAACTGCTCTCCGGAGCGAATGCGCAACAGTTAATGTTGCCTCCCCCTCCGCCGAGGTATGATAACAATGAGAGAAGGGATGCAGTGCATCAGGTAGAAAATCAGCATCAGCCGGATCAGAGGTACCCTGGAAATGAGGGGAGAAACGAGTACAGGGAGCACCACCAGAGCTACTGTGTGTTCACCACTAAGGAAACTGACAGAAAAAGCTTACAGCGTAGGCACATGGAGGTGAATGCAGTAATGCCCGCGGTGACGAGGTACATGCCTTGGTCCGATCAGGAAATCACTTGGAGCATCAGGGATCATCCCAAGCTCATGCCAAGCCCTGGTTCGTATGCGTTGGTGCTGGATCCGATACTCATTGGGCCTAGCATTAATGTTAGGTTCTCAAAGGTACTGATCAACAATGGCAGCAGCATTAACATCATGTACGCGGACACAATGTGTAAGTTGGGTATCTCGAAAAACATGCTACAGCCCACGAGGACAACTTTCCATGGTATTGTGCCTGGCATTTCTTGCGAGCCAATAGGCAAGGTCCGGGTTGACGTGTTGTTCGGCACAAGAGATAACTGCCGAACTGAAAATCTAGAGTTCGAAGTGGTGAACTTAGAAAGCGCGTATCATGCATTACTCGGAAGGTCAGCGCTGAACAAGTTCATGGCAAGTTGTCATATTAGCTACTTGAAGATGAAGTTGCCCGGACCAAACGGGGTGATTACCATTGCAGGGGATTTCCGATGTTCCATGGAGTGTGCGTCGGCCGGGTCGAACTTAGCCGAGTCACTGGTGATTGCGCAGGAAAAAGGAAAATTCAAGAAGTGGCGGCATTGGCTCAGTCCACGTAGCAGTATATGCCGGCGCTAAGTAACCCGCATGGAAGTGTCTCTTTCCAGGCCACGAAAGATACCAAGAAGGTTCCTGTTGATGACATGTTCCCAGAGCGCACCGTAACAATTGGTGCCGGGTTAAGTGATAAATAGGAAAGCGAGCTCGTCAGCTTCCTCCGTGAGAATCGGGACATTTTTGCTTGGTCCACACAAGACTTGCAAGGTGTTCCGAGGGAGTTGGCCGAGCACTCTTTGAATGTGAGACCCGGAGCTAAGCTGATGAAGCAACCTCTCCGCCGCTTCACTGAAGATAGGAGGAAAGTCATTGGGGATGAGATAGCTCGGTTGCTAGCTGCAGGATTTATCATGGAAGTTCTTTACCCGGATTGGCTGTCTAATCTGGTGCTGGTGGAGAAGAAGAAGGATGACCCGAACGTGGCAGTGGTTGGGCGCATGTGTATTGATTACACGAACCTGAACAAGGCGTGTCCGAAAGATCCATTTCCGCTGCCAAGAATAGATCAGGTCATAGACTCAACTGCTGGATGTGAACTGTTGTCATTCATTGATGCATATTCTGGTTTCCACCAGATACCTCTGAATCCGGATGATCAAATAAAGACCGCGTTTATTACCCCGTATGGGGCTTATTGCTATCGCACCATGCCGTTTGGTTTACGTAATGCAGGGGCAACGTACCAAAGATGTATGCAAAAATGTTTGCACGACCAAATAGGTCAAAATGTACAGGTGTACGTGGATGATGTGGTTATCAAGACCAAGGAAAGCAAAACGCTCCTTGACGATATCAGGCAAACGTTTGCGAACCTAAGGAGGTTCCGGATGAAACTTAACCCAGAAAAATGCACCTTTGGTGTCCCGGCTGGAAAATTGCTCGGCTTTCTTGTTTCTAGCCGAGGTATCGAGGTTAATCCAACCAAAATCTAGGCCATCGAACGAATGGAACTGCCGAAGTGTCTTAACGATGCCCAGAAGTTCACAGGTTGCATGGCCTCGTTAAGTCGGTTTGTATGTCGGTTGGGAGAGAAGGCATTGCCTCTATACCAACTCATGAAAAAGTTGGATAAGTTCGTTTGGACACCGCAGGCCGATGAAGCCTTTACCCACCTGAAGAAGATGTTAGCCACGGCACCAGTGCTAGCCTCGCCACTATCAAAGGAGCCAATGTTGCTCTATATAGCTGCAACCAACCGAGTTGTAAGTGCAGTGATAGTGGTGGAGCGCGACGAGGAAGGTAAGTTGGTGCAAAGGCCAGTGTATTACTTGAGCGAGGTGTTGTCAGCCTCAAAGAAGAACTATCCACATTATCAAAAGGTGGCATACGGCGTGTATATGGCCACCAAGAAACTAAAGCACTACTTTGAGGAGCATCCCATCCGGGTCATATGTGAGGCCCCCATATCCGAGATAATGAGTAACAAGGATGCGAGCGGCAGAATTGCAAAGTGGGCAATTGAGCTAGCTCCTTATGCGCCACAGTATGACAGACGAGAAGCCATCAAATCTCAAGCTGTGGCGGACTTTTTCGTGGACTGGGCCGAGGTGCACTACGAACCACCACTTCCTGATCCGAACTATTGGCGAATGCACTTTGACGGATCAAAAACCAAAACCGGGCTAGGTGCCGGAGTTGTACTCACGTCGCCAAAGAAGGACCAGTTGAAATATGTGCTGCAGATCCATTTCACGGCATCAAACAATGTTGCTGAGCATGAAGCACTTGTGCACGGGCTCAAGGTGGCAAAAGAAATTAGCATACGTCGGATCATATGCTTTGGCGACTCAGATTTTGTGGTGCAGCAAGTGTCCGGAGTATGGGACACCCTTGATCCAAACATGGCACTATACAGATTTCATGTGCAGAAGATATCTGGTTACTTTGAGGGATGCGAATTTCATCTTGTACCCCAGGTGGAAAATGAGGGATGCGAATTTCATCATGTACCCCAGGCAGAAGATATCTGGTTACTTTGAGGGATGCGAATTTCAACATGCTGTCGAAGCTCGGGTCAACCAGACAAGCAATTCCACCGGGAGTAGCGTTAGAGCACCTCAGGAAACCATCCATCAGGCCATCCCCAGAATCCGAGTCAATCTATGTCCCGGAGGACACCGAATCCGGAGCTGTGCCCATGAACGTTGACACAGGAAGTGGTGCGCAAAACCCGGGGACTGCCTCGGCAGACCCGGGGACTGCTTCGCAAGACCCGGGGACTGCTCAGCGTGATCCGGTTGAAGTTATGCCGGTGGATCAGATGGAGATAGACGAGGATGTATTCCCTGTGCGAACAATACCAGCTTGGGCACTACCTATATTTCAATTCCTAAAAGATGGAACGTTAACCACTGAGGAGGTGCTGTCCAAGCAAACACAGAGGAGGGCAAAGGCCTACACGATCATCAATTCCGAACTATACAAAAGAAGTGTGACCAATGTCCTCCAGCGGTGTGTTGACCCAGAAGAAGGGCTTGAAATCATCCGAGATATACATCAGGGGGAATGCGGGCATCATGCCTCATCCCAAGCCTTGGTAGCAAAAGCTTTCTGGCACGGATTCTACTGGCCAAATGCCTTAGAGCAAGCGGAAGATCTAGTGAGAAAATGTAATGGTTGTCAGAGGTACGCTACCAAGACACATATGCCAATGTCGGAACTCAAGACCATCCCAATCACTTGGCCATTTGCCGTATGGTGCTTAGATATGGTTGGCCCGTTCAAACCAGCAAGGGGAAATATGACTCACATTCTGGTAATGGTGGACAAGTTTACGAAGTGGATTGAGGTGAAGCCTATAAGAAAGTGTGATGGAGCTACGGCCATAACATTTCTCAAAGATATCATCTTGAGGTACGGTTACCCTCACAGTATCATAACTGATAATGGCACAAATTTTGCGGAAGGAGCATTTGCTCGTTTCTGCCGGGATAAGAGGATCCGGCTGGACGTAGCCTCTGTAGCCCACTCCGCATCGAACGGGCAAGTGGAAAGATCCAACGGATTAGTATTATCCGAGATAAAACCCCGGCTCATTGAGCCGCTGCAAAGATCAGCGGGGTGCTGGATAGAAGAACTACCAGCGGTACTGTGGAGTTTAAGAACAACTCCGAATCGATCAACAGGATATACGCCGTTCTTTTTGGTGTATGGGGCAGAAGCTGTATTACCAGCCGACATAGAGCATGATTCGCCTAGGGTCACCCAATACACAGAAGCCGAAGTGCAAGAAGCCCGGCAAAATGATGTTGATCTGCTGGAAGAAGCGAGAGAACTGGCATTGTCCAGATCCGCCATATATCAGCAAAGTCTCCGATGCTATCATAGCCAGAAAGTGTGCCCCCGAGTCTTTCGGGATGGCGATCTGGTGCTCCGGTTGGTACAACGTACTACGGGCATGCATAAGTTATCCCCCCCTTGGGAAGGGCCGTTCATTATGAGCAAGGCATTGCACAACGATTCTTACTATCTTATAGATGCAAAGCCACAGGAAAAGAACAAGGCGGACAGGTCCGGAGAGGAATCCAAGCGACCATGGAATATAGCGCTACTTCGTCCTTTCTACACTTAGCTATAGAAGTGTATGTATCCGAGTTATCTCATATGTCGGTATGTATGTCGGCAATGAGCTTATCAATGAAATGTTGGCACCTCGAGCAGTAACTCGGGGACTTCCTTAATAATGTTTGTTGTTTTTTGCGCGTCAGCTGGAATAAGTTATTCTACTTAGCTCGGATTAGTAATGTGTGAGCACCAAAAACCCAACTCTTCGACTTGCTGCTGTCCAACAAGAATTGGCTTCATGGCAAGCAAGAGAACAAGTTTGGAGTTGCGTAGCACATGAAAAATGACTAAGGAAAAGGATTTATTCGAGCCAACGTTTGTTTTTCGGACTAACCCTGTATTTATTTTCAAGTTATTATGCGGTTTTATTTTTGAGCTAAGTCTAAAAGTTTCCCAGTATTGTTAAAACAATTTTTGAAGCTCGGATTCGTAAGTTGTAAAAGTGAATCAAGGTAGACACGATCCGAGCCAAAATATTGAACGAACAAGAAAAAGAAACTCAGGGACTACGCCCAAGTTAATCCGACATAAGCACTTAGTAGCAAAATATCACATGTGTTTAGAATACAACTCCACCCGGTATACCGGGGATCTGATAAATTTTTGAGTTTTTTCGCTCAAGGAGCAGCAGGAGGAAGTTCGGCATCATGTTCACCCTCTTCGATATCCGAGGCATCGTCCTCCCCGTCCTCGTCTGAATCATCCTCAACATTCTCGACCTCTTCGTCGCCAGCGACTTCTAGGAAGCTCGGACCCTCAGTCCATTCGTGAATGGGGGCATATTCGATGAGGCTGTGGGCGCAAGCCTGGCGCCGAGCTACCCACTCCAGGTCGTCTGTCCATTTGGATCCTGTGCGCAGGCGTGTGAGGAGGCTGAGATCTATCTTCTCATACCACGTCAGAATGTGGTGAAGGATGGTATCAGCCGCGGCACGTCCAGCGGACTCTCTCCAGAGGTTGAGCTGGGTCTCGATTTCCGAAAGCTTTTCAGCGAGATGTGTAACTCTCTCCGGAGCGTCATCAGCGGGCCAGAACATGTTGAAGACTCGGACCGAAACATCAAGGAGATCTTTGCCGTAGTTCTTAATGATTTCCACGCGAGAGGATAGGCTGGCCAATAGGTCCTCCATGTCGAAGGGAATGCTCTCAGCGTCAGGAGCGACGGGAGTACCCCTCTCTCGGCGGAAATTGGCAACAGCAGCACTCGCAATAGCAGTACCCTCTGGAAAGTGGCCTGAGAAACAAGGCAAAGGACGAAGCTGAGAAAACAAGACATATGAAGTAACCCGGAGAAATAAGGCGGATAAGGGAAAAGAAATTACGTGAGATGTGGATGTGAATCCGGGTCAGTTCCTTGGTACAATCCTCACGCCTCTTCTGAAGCTGCTCAAGCTCAGCGTTCGCCGACTCAAGTTTGACCTCGGCCTCCTGAAGAAGCTCACGGTCCTTGGCAATTTGGAGGTTGAGGCGCTCACGCTCTTCGGTGTAGTCCTGGCCAGCCTTTTTTAGCTCGGCTTGGTGCTGCGTCTTCATCTTCGCCATCTCAGCCTTGAGCCTGGCAACCTCATCGTCTTTGGTCCGGAGGAGGGCGACCTCATCATCCTTTTTCTTCAGCTCGGCTTGATGCTGCCCTGCTTGTTCGAGAAAATGCAGCATCATATCAGGCACGGGCACACTATCTTCAAGCGATGCTGAAATAGTGTGTTGGCCCGGCGGTGCCGAGGTATGAATGTTTGCCGAGCCAAGGAGGAAAGGAGATAGAAAGCATAGTGAAGACAGACAAAAAGGACGTACCCTTGATCTGCTCCAAGTTCTTCCACATTATCTTGTTCTCAGCCTCCACCCCAGCTATGGAAACTGAACAATTAGATTAGTTCGGCAAAGGAGGTTGAAGGAAAATGAGGAAGTGATAAGGAAGAAATTTACCCCTTTTCTCATATTCCGCGATGAGTGCAGCCTGTTTTGCGCATAGATTCTTGTGGGTATCCAGCAAGCGTTGGAATTCCGCACTCCGGTGGTTAGCGGTCACCTGAAAGGAGTTCAAAGGCATAAGTTAGCTTGGTGCATATTCGAAGTGTACTAAAATCCAGGCCAAGTGGAACTTAACCTGGCTCTAGGTGTGTGCATATTCGAAGTGTACTAAAATCCGGGCCAAGTGGAACTTAACCCGGCTCTAGGTGTGTGCATATTCGAAGTGTACTAAAATCCGGGCCAAGTGGAACTTAACCCAGCTCTAGGTGTGTGCATATTCGAAGTGTACTAAAATCCAGGCCAAGTGGAACTCAACTCGGCTCAAGGTGTGTGCATATTCGAAGTGTACTAAAATCTGGGCCAAGTGGAACTTAACCCGGCTCTAGGTGTGTGCATGTTCGAAGTGTACTAAAATCCGGGCCAAGTGGAACTTAACCCGGCTCTAGGTGTGTGCATATTCGAAGTTCTCATGGAGCTACGTTAGTTTTCTAAAGAGCATCCGGCCGAGTAACAAGTTACTCTCCCGGAGGCTCGGGGACTAATGGTTATTATCTATAACTTGTAAAGGGGAAGCGACGTACCTCCATCATTCGCCCAGCGAGGTTAATTGCCTTTGCGGCTGTGTTCATCTGAGCGGAAAACTCGGCAGGGCCGACTTCTCCGGAAGATCAGTGTCTTGAACCACCTCCGCCTTATTCCGATTCATGACAAACTCAATTAGGCTCGGAGGATATTGTTCACCGCTGGGCATATGGGGCGCCACCAAGCCCTTCGCATGCGCTTCTTTCCTTTCGATCAAGGCACGGGCTGGGCTGGTGTGCAGAACCATTTGCTGTGCGTCAGTTGACTCGGCAGGCGCGTCCTTCGCTGCTGGTGTCTTCTTGGGAAGCATTGACACAAGGGTACACTGCCCGGCTTCGACGGATGGTGGCTTGGTAGTGTCCAGAGCCTTCTTGTCTTTGGTTTGCTGGGAAGAGGAAGCCATCGCAGCGGATTTCCCCTTAGGAGCGGCCGGAGCAGTTCCTCGCCGAGGTTGAGAAGACTTGGACGAGGCAGAGGAGCTAGGCGCTGGGGTTTTCGTTGCTGGAGTTGGTGCCGCTGTTGATGTTCTTGCAGCCGGAAGTGGCGCTGGTACCAGAGTTGGGGCTGGTGCTGCAGTTGGTGTTGGCGCTGATTTGGTAGCTGGAACTGGTGTTGAGGTAGTCTTAGAGGTTGCTGGTTGCGACAATGCTGAAGTGGTGGATGTCGCCGCCTCGGCTGAGCTAGTCTCCCCCACTCCGAGGTTACCCTCCTCTTGACGAGGTGGAGCAGAACTCGAAGCAGCCGCAGAACCCTCTGGAATAGGGCTCAGCGGACGAGACTCGTCGTCACGGCGGGGAGAAGGGCTAGGTCGGAGAGGTGAAGAAATACTGGATCCACTTTGAGGGACCTCCACCGGAGCCCTGCGAAAGAGAACAGGGTTAGAAGAAAAATCACAACGATGCAAGGGAGAGCAAGTTACAGAAGGCAAAATAACTTACGCATCCGAGGTTTGGGCCTCCTTGGGTTTTCGAGCTCTGCGTGCTGGGGCCTTGCATGCTGGCTTGGAGGTAGTCTTGTCCCCAGATTTCTTCCGCCTCTTAGCGGGTTGAGAAGGTCCGGAAGAAGAACTTGAAGCAGCTCCGCGCTTTTTCTTCGGTGCCACCGGAACAGGTTCGCCCGTAGCGAGGGGAGGATCCTCGTGGATGTGACCACCGAGATGAGCTGATGGCGGAAAAGCAAAAGAAAGGGGGACAGCCACAACAGGTTTAATCACCTCGACATCCGAGTCATCTTCATCATCGGGCCAATCTCTAATGGAAGAGGATTTACCCGTGGGTCGTTTCGTGGCGTCGGTCATCGGGAGGAACATCTCCTGGTCCGGCTCCTCCTCATCCGGAGTCTCCCGGTCCGGCGCCCACTTAAGGCTCGGATCGGTGCCGTCCTCGATGGTCTGCTGAAGAAATTGCCGAGGAAAGGAATGATCAAAAGATTCAAAAATACAATAATAACTGACATATAATTGGTCTGGGGTAAGTTCGCAACATGAAGCTTACCATGGGAGGAAGCCTATCGCGGCAGTAATGCTCTATTCCCCAAGTCCACTCAAAGGAGAAGTCCTTGTGGGTGGTGAAAAGAGCCTTAACCCGGCAATAGATCTCCGTGTTGCTTAGCTCGAAGGATGAGGTCCGGTTGGGGTCGCGGCCGAAGCTCATGTGGCACACCTTGTGGGTGCGCTTCTGGAGGGGGGAAATCTAGTTGCGCACGAAAGTGATCATGGCATCCTCGTTGCGCAGCCCGAGCTTCTTCAACTCCGTGAATATCTTGTTGACCTGATTGGCCAAGGCAGTGGGCTTCTTGGGGATCTCATCCCACAGATCTGGGTTAGGTGGACCCGGAGTGTAGGGAAGCAACCGGATCAACTCTTCAGTGCATGTATTCCAGACATAGAAGAAGGTCCGAGCCCATCCTTTGCAGGACTCTAACCCGGTGACCCGGGGAAAAACAGAAAACCTCCGGGGTGAAATGGAGGCCGCTCCGAATTGAGTGAGATGTTTGTCCTCCGGATCATCGTGGATGTTGGGAATGACATTGCGACGAAGGCCGAAGAACCGGATCCATAGCTCCTTCATGGGCCATAGTCCGGCGTAGCCTTCGATCGTAGAAGCAAAGGCAGAAAGGGAAGTGATGGTGTTGGCTGGAAGATGTTGCGGCTGGAGCTGGTATGTACTGAGCTAGTCCCGGAAAAAATCGCTCACTGGCAACCCGAAGCCCCGTTGGAAGTGGGACAAAAAGACGATGAACTCACCCGGATTGGGTGAGGGGGCCAGTTCATTAGAAGGGAGACGAGCGGCGATGCCGGCAGGGATGCGCCTGGTTCGATAAAGCCAGTCAAGATCATCTTGACAGACCCATGACCCGGCCCACGCGCCGTGGTCCGCTGCCGCGGCGTCCTCCTCCATCTCCTGCTTAGCAACGATGAGTTGTTCTTCCGTCATCTGGTCCTCGAGGCCCTCGCTGGCGCTGGAGGCGGCAGGGGATAGTGGCCGGGATTAACGAGGACCCGTGGCGAGAGATTTGCGTCGCGGTGGCGGCGATGCAGAGGTGCGACGGAGAAGCGCGGCGGCGACGCTGCTATTTGGTATCACTGGCGGCGGCGCGGTCACGAGGAAGATGAAGAAAAAGGGCAACGTGCAGAGGGGCACGGAAGGAGAAAGACCCTAAGGGAAGCACCCCTCCGCTATTTAATGAATCCCACCAGCGGTGAGTGGGATCGTATCCTGCGGACCCGCCACACGCAAGTGGCCATGTATCACCTGTCCAGACCAATCAGCGGGGAGCCACACGGAGGGCCACAGAGCGGAGAGAATCCTATGACGTGACACTGTGATGCGAGAAACGAGGAGGCAGGCATGACGTGACCCGCGCACAATGATAACTGACAATTACTGTGGCGGTTACTATGCAAGCCCTTAAAATAAGACGACACAATGATTACCCTTCACATGGGTTGGCGTACGAGAGAAGGAAACAAGACCCGGATGGAACTGTGGTAACCCGGCCAGCAAGTGAAAACTTGGAATGTGCGGAGGGAAAGTAAAACCATGAGGTCCGAGTCAAAGTGGTAACCCGGACAGCAAGTGAAAACTTGGAATGTGCAAAGGGAACGTAAATCCATATAATCCGAGGTAATGAGGTAACTCGGCAATAACGAAAGGAGCATGGAATAGAACCTGATGTGGCCTTAGCGGCCAAGGCAGCTAAAACCGCACCAGCTTCGGGGACTAATGTTGGGGGGATACGCCCGGGTAGGGTCACGCCGGGGTATAAAAGGCCAAGTTAGCCGAGGTTCGGCAAGGCCAAAGTAGATGCTGGCCGGGTCACCTCAAGGCAGGCCGAATCACGGAGTAACCTGGACCGGGGGGTGTTCGCCTAACTAAGTCTCAACCGACTTAAGCAGTAAGTCGGAAGTATATGTTTACTTGTATGTAGGAACAGGGGTGCCCGGATCAGCTGTGATCCGGGTCATGTTTGGCTTCTAGGAGAAGGAAGGAATCTTGCTGGTCAAAAGGAGGGTCCGTTACGCACTGCATGAGCGAAGCAGACAAGAGCAGGACCACCGGGTCATGGCCGACAGGGGTGACGACGCCCATGTCGGCTGATGCGGGCTCCGCAGAGGCTCACGTAGCTAAAGCATGTGTGACGCGGGGGAAAAAGCACCCCGGTCGGCTTGCCACTTTGGGAGGAGGCATATTCTTAGGAATATGTCTCCACGTATGCCCTAGGCAGAAACCGAGCCTCCTCTATAAAAGGGGGGCTGGGGCTTTTGTAGGGGGGGGGGTTGGTCTTTCTACTATTGAGTTTTGGCTAGGGTTTCAGGTGTGACCTGTGGGTGAGAGTAAGAGAGCTCCTTCTTCCTCCTCTCGCCAATACAGCTCTAGGAGCACTTGTAACCTTGGAAGGAAATCAATACAAACTTCTGTGTGGAGAATCACTTCACTATCCCTCCCTGGATTCCCCTAGCGTGTATTAGTCCCCACCTTTAGCCTATCCATGGCATCTGCCGTGACACCACCACGACACCGAAGCTTCCAAAGGATAACGAGCTGCCCGAGACAACGTACGAAGCAAAGAAAACTATCTGCCCTCTAGGATCAGATGAGGAGAAGACACATGCATGCATTAATGACTGCATCCTGTACCGCAGTGAGAAGTATGAGAATATGGATAAATGCCCGGTATGCACTGCATGTTGATACAAGATCAGACAAGATGACCCTGGTGATGTTGAGGGCGATGACGAGCCCCCAGGAAGAGGTTTCCTGCTAAGATTATGTGGTATGCTCCTATAATACCACGGTTGAAACGTCTGTTCAGAAATAAAGAGCATGCCAGGTTGTTGCGATGGCACAAAGAAGAGCATAAGAAAGACGGGAAACTGAGACACCCCGCCGATGGGTCAAAGTGGAGAAACATCGAGAGAAAGTACTCGAACTTTGCAGGTGACGCGAGGAACTTATGGTTTGTTCTAAGTACAGACGGCATGAATCCTTTTGGGGAGCAGAGCTGTAGTCACAGCACCTGGCTAGTGACTCTATGTATCTACAACCTTCCTCCTTGGTTGTGCATGAAGCGGAAGTTCATTATGATGCCAGTGCTCATCCAAGGACCGAAGCAACCCGGCAACGACATTGATGTGTACCTAAGGCCATTAGTCGATGAACTTTTGTAGTTGTGGGCAGAACCATGTGTAAAGGTGTGGGATGAGCACAAACAGGAGCCATTTGACCTACGAGCATTGTTGTTCGTAACCATCAATGGTTGACCTGCTCTTAGTAACATTTCAGGACAGTCAAACAAGGGATACAATGCATGCACGCACTGTTTAGATAAGACTAAAGGTACATATTTGGATAAATGTAAGAAGGTTGTGTACCTGGGGTGTCGTAAATTTCTTCCGACCAATCATCAAGTAAGAAAGAAAGGCAAGCATTTCAACGGTGAGGCAGATTACCAGAAGAAGCCTAAGCTCCCTAAAGGTGCTGATGTATTTGGTATGGTGAAGGACCTAGAAGTAATCTTTGGAAAGGGTCCTGACGGTCAATCTGTTCCGAAAGACACCATTACCAGACACACGGCCATGTGGAAAAAGAAATCTATATTTTGGGAGCTTGAGTATTGGAAAGATATAGAGGTCCGTTCTTCAATCGACGTGATGTACGTCACGAAGAATCTTTGCGTGAACCTGCTAGGCTTCCTGGGCGTGTGTGGGAAGACAAAAGATACACCAGAAGCACGGGAGGACCATCAACGTACCAAAGACCCATACAACAAGCATACTAATAAAGGACGTGAATACTTAAGAAGCTACGCTCTTACCAAAGCAGAGAAGGAAATATTTTTTTGAAGTCCTTTACAGTATCAATTGCCCGGCTGGCTTCTCATCAAATATAAAGGGAATAATAAATATGGAAGAGAAAAAATTTCAGAACCTAAAGTCTCATGATTGCCACGTGATTATGACACAGTTGCTTCCGGTTGCATTGAGAGGGCTTCTACCGGAAAATGTTCGATTAGCCATTGTGAAGCTATGTGCATTCCTCAATGCAATATCTCAGAAGGTAATCGATCGAGAAAGTTTGGAAAGGCTACAGAAGGATGTGGTCCAATGTCTTGTCAGTTTTGAGTTGGTGTTCCCCCCGTCCTTCTTCAATATTATGACGCATCTCTTAGTTCACCTAGTCAAAGAGATTTCCATTCTCGGTCCTGTATTTCTGCATAATATGTTCCCCTTCGAGAGGTTCATGGGAGTCTTAAAGAATATGTTCGTAACCGTGCTAGGCCATAAGGAAACATCTCCAAGGGCTATGGAACAGAGGAGGTCATTGGGTTCTGTGTAGGCTTTCTTCCTGACCTTAAGCCGATTGGTGTTCCTAAATCATGGTATGAGGGGATACTGAGTGGAAAAGGTATGCTAGGAAAGAAAAAAATGATATTTAGGGACAACCATTCATTGAATCAAGCACACTACATAGTTCTACAAAGTTCTACCTTCGTGGCTCCGTATATCGAGGAACACATGAATGTTGTACGTTCCAAGTTCCCGGGGAAGGATGACTACTGGATTAAAGAAAATCACATGGAGACTTTCGGCACTTGGTTGCAATTACATCTCATGAATGACACCACTATTGGAGATCAGCTCTACTTGTTGGCCGCGACACCATCTGCGACTGTATTGACTTTCCAAGGGTACGAGATAAATGGGAATACATTTTACACGATTGCCCAAGATAAAAAGAGCACCAACCAAAACAGTGGTGTCCGCTTTGATGCAACAAGCGAGAATGGGAAAAATGACACATACTATGGTTACATAGAGGAGATATGGGAACTTGACTATGGACCTACTTTTAAGGTCCCTTTGTTTCAGTGCAGTTGGGTCAACATGAATGGAGAAGGGGTAAAGGTAGACCAGCTGTACGGAATGACAACAATGGATCACAAGAATCTTGGTTACAGAGACGAACCATTCGTCCTAGCCAATGATGTGGCTCAGGTTTTTTATGTGAAGGACATGTCCTCTAGACCGAAAAAAGAAAAAAAATAAGGAAACGAATACATCAGACGATGAGCCCGGGCATCACATAGTTCTTTCAGGGAAAAGAAACATCGCGGGAGTCAAGGACAAGACATACATGTCAGCAGATTATGATAAGTTAGATGAAATTCCGCCCTTCACCGTGAAAACTGACCCAAGCATCCGGTTAAGCAAAGAAGATGCTCCATGGTTACGGCCTAAGAAGCGATCATAGGCAAGGGATCGACATACGCGACGAAGGATTCATACCCTAAACCCGAAACCCTATGTAATGTATGGAAACTTTATGTGATGTATGAAAACTTTATATGAGAACCTCAAACATGATAGGTCATTTTGTGAAGCTCCGCCACGGGAGATTTCCCAACCCTTTCCCCAACACTGTTAGAGGAGATGGAGTCTTTCATGGGCTTGCAGGGAAATTTTTCCGAGGCGGAGCTTCCGAAGATGCCGTAGGGCATGTGCACCAACGACATCTTCAAGAAGCTCCGCCATAGGAGATTTCCCAACCCTTTCCCCAACACTGTTAGAGGAGATGGAGTCTTTCACGGGCTTGCAGGGAAATTTTTCCGAGGCGGAGCTTCCGAAGATGCCGTAGGGCGTGTGCACCAACGACATCTTCGAGAAGCTCCGCCACGGGAGATTTTCCAACCCTTTCCCCAACACCGTTAGACGAGATGGAGTCTTTCACGGACTTGCAGGGAAATTTTTTCCGAGGCGGAGCTTTCGAAGATGTCGTAGGGCATGTGCACCAACGACATCTTCGAGAAGCTCCGCCACGGGAGATTTCCCAACCCTCCATCCATGGGGATGAAACTCTCTCTACCTATGTTGGCTTGTTGAGCTGCTTGCCATGGCGTATCGATTCTCCTTTTATAGGCACAATGCCGCTTCTACTTTGTCTTGTTCCTCCGACAGGGCGTCGTGCGCTACATGCTATATCTCATCGAGAAGTGTGTCCACCCACACGTCCTTATGCCGCCGACAGCTTTAGTCTCGGTTGCACCCACCATCCGGGACTAAATGTTACCCACGCGTCCTTGTCCCACCGACAACTTTAGTCTCGGTTGCACCCACCAACCGGGACTAAAGCTTTAGTCTCGGTTGCACCCACACACGAAAAATAGAAATTGGCTTTTTCGTGCGTCAAAAAGAAAAACTTCCTCCTGCAACATCGTAAGCCATCCCAAGATGCACATGTGTGCAAAATATGGGCACATTATCACAAACTATGCCCTGATTCTAGCCATAACATTGGTGGTTTGACCTAAATGCCATGAAACCTCGAACATGATAGGTCATTTTGTGAAGGATTTTTTATGATGTTTGCAATTTTTCAAGTTCAATATTTTTCCTTGCAACTGTGACACATAATATGACACCACACGAAGGTTTCACATTGTTTGGATCATTTTTGAATTTCTTATGCCTGTTTCAAACTATATTCAAAACGGCGGGCATGAAGCTTCTTAGCCCGGGGCTGAGCCTCGCTGAACTTGAAGTGGATCTCTGATGAAATAGCATGTTGTGAACCTATAAATGATTTTTTAAAAAATTCACAAGCATTATATCATGTACTTGTAGTTCAAATCTTGGCAACCTCCTGCCGATTCAGCAGGAATTTGTCTTTTTCATGAGGGATGGACGTAAAGGTTCCAGATACACCGGTTGGGAAGTTTTCCATATAAGGTGGTCTAGTATTTTTGAAAAATGGGTTGGTACCAATGCGAAACTTTAATTTGGTGGTTGCTTCACAGAACACCCCGATTTCGGCACCTCAAAAATGGAAATAGGCTTTTTCATGCCTCGAAAAGGAAAACTTCCTCCTGCAACATCGTAAGCCATCCCAAGATGCACATGTGTGCACAATATGGGCACATTATCACAACCTATGCCCTGATTCTAGCCATAACATTGGTGGTTTGACCTAAACGCCATGAAACCTCGAACATGATAGGTCATTTTGTGAAGGATTTTTTATGATGTTTGCAATTTTTCAAGTTCAATATTTTTCCTTGCAACTGTGACACATAATATGACACCACGCAAAGGTTTCACATTGTTTGGATCATTTTTGAATTTCTTATGCCCGTTTCAAATTATATTCAAAACGGCGGGCATGAAGCTTCTTAGCCCGGGGCTGAGCCTTGCTGAACTTGAAGTGGATCTCTGATGAAATAGCATGTTGTGAACCTATGAATGATTTTTTGAAAACAGAAAATGGTTTTTGATTAGTTATTTAAATTGAAGCACTTTTCTTGTTAAAAGTTTTTGAAATTCCAAATTATGTAATAAATATTTGTTAATGTAATTTTAATTGAAAATAGTAAAATTGTATAGTTCAAATAAAAATATTTGGAAACAGAAAATGCTTTTTTATTATTTATTTAAATAGAAGCACTTTTCCTGTTGAAAGTTTTTTGAAATTCCAAATTATGCAATAAATATTTTGTATTGCAATTTATTTGAAAATAGTAAAATTGTATAGTTCAAATAAAAATATTTGAAAACAGAAAATTGTTTTTGATTAGTTATTTAAATTGAAGCACTTTTCCTGTTAAAAGTTTTTTGAAATTCCAAATAAATAATCATCTTAAACAGAAAAGTATTTATTTAAAGAAGAAAACAAATTTGAAAATGGCGGGAAGACCAAAAGGTTTGCCAAAATCTGAAAAACGGGTCAACGATCCCGGTTCGTCCCACCAACCGGGACCAATGATCCCTGGGTGCGCGCGCTGATCAACATGCCTTTGGTCCTGGTTGGTGGGACGAACCGGGACCAAAGGACAGACCATTGGTCCCGGTTCGTCCCACCAACTGGGACCGTTGATCCTTTGGTCCCGGTTGGTGGGACGAACTGGGACCTAAGGCAAGTACAGTTAACAGCCCCGACCCTTCCTCCTCCCCAACTCCCCCAATTCACAGAGCACATCGACGCGCGGCTAAGGAAAATTTGCGGCGGAGCAAAATCACGCCGTCAGGCTGCCCAAATCCAGAGCGGCCGCTTCACGCCGTCGACGCCCGTCGCTGAGCGCCACTATCCGCCACCGTGGGCGCCGCCGTGAGCAGGCAAGGACTCCATCGCTGCAATCGACCCCACCGTCCCCGACTCCAACCGCCGCATTCTCCACTGATTCCGGCAGCACCCGATCTCCTCTGGCCTCGCCGCACCCTCCATTGGCCTCCTGGTGAGCCACTGGTGCTCCAGCACCACTCCTACGTCTCCCACCCTCACTGTATCGTCCTCCCCACGAGCACCTGCCGCCGCCGGCCACCGTCAAACCCCTTGCTCCGGCGCACATCCCGTAGCGGCGCCGCGTGTTTTAGGTAGCCCGCATCGCTGGTTCGAATGGTCCTAGTCGCGTTACCCCGCTTGCTATTCTCCGCCATCTTCCACCACCGCCTGGCAGTTCGCCGGCGAGGCTACGTGGCACCACTGTGGCATCGACGTGGCGTCGCGTGTGCCTGACGTGGGCGCTGACCAAGCCCTGCCAGCATGGCATCTGAGGTGGCCTGGGCCCCTCGCGTCAGTCTCTGTGGCTATCTAGCCACCCCCACTTACGAGCGGGACCGGTGTTAAGCGGACCCACACGCGCGTGCAGCCGATGCGGGCGTGACACCTGGCGGCGCTAGGGGCTGCGGGTTGGGGCTGCTAAACCTGGGGTGCCTCTTTGTAAAATTACAACAGCGGCCGACAGGTGGGGTTCGGTTGGAGCGCGGGTATACAAAACCAAAAGGCTGGGGGGGGGATTTGCAAAACGCGCGCGGGTACTGTTTTTCTTCTCCTCATTCTGACGAAACTGACGGCCGAAATAAACGCGGCGCGGTGGGGCTCGAACCCACGACGCGATGCGTGCGTGCAGGCGTCGGTGACCACTGCGGTGGCTGGAGGGCTATTGCAGGGTTCGGCTTCGCGGTGAGATAAAGGTCCCGCGGCGCACAGCGAGAAGACGACAACGAACCCGTCGTGCACAGAGGGCGTTCGTCGCCGTGATCTACTCGTCTAGGAAGAGGAAAACAACGGAAGGGTGTCAGAGAGGTGCAACAGCTCACCGGGAGTGCGACGGTGGCGGTGGAACGGGCTGAGGTGCAGGGGATCGGCGACGGAGCTGGCGGCCGGCGAGGTTAGGGTTTCGGTGGGTGCGTCGGCGTGTAGCCCGGCCTAGGGCTCCTCCTCCACGTCTGCGGGTACAGGGGCGATGCTGGGGAACGGCTTGTTCTTCCTCGACGTCCAACACTCGACGCCGCCGGCTAGAACGGGTAGGTGGCGGTGGGGGCCGACGGTGGCCGTTAGGATGTGAGAGAGAGGGAGTCACAGGCAGGGGTGGGAGAAGAAGGGCGAGGCCCTGGGGATCTGGGGATGCAGAGAAGGCGTGGGAAAAGAGATAAAGGCGAGGGGGAGGGAAGGTGCCATGGGTAGCGGGGTAGAGAGAAAAGGTGGCCTCGGTCAGCTTTTCCTCCCTCTCCTTCATGTGCTCGAGCTGGGGCTCGGCCTGGGTGTAGCTACAGGTGGGGACGGCGAGGCTGAGAGGCTGGCTCAGGGGTGGGGTTGGCTTGGCAGAGAGAGAGCCTCGGGTAGAAGCTAGGGTTGGAGGGTAGCTCGGGTTAGGGTTAGGTTATAGAGGGGGTGGTGTTAGACTAGAGAGGGTAGCTAGCATGGGGGTGGGTCCACGTGGGCAGAGAGAGGAAGAGGGGCTCGGCATGGTGAGGAACAAGTGGTGAGGTGAGGCTCGGCTAGATAGAGAGAAAAAGAGAAAGGGTTTAGGGTAGGGTGGAGTTAGGGTTTTACTAGATCATGCAAGGGTGGTTTAGGGTCTTGTGGTGATCCACCAAGATCAAGTAAAAAAAATGGAAGATGATGGAGAGATGAGGGGTTTATGGTGGAGCACAAAGTGGTGGTGAGGAAAAACACAAGAGAGAGTGAGAGGTGGGGTTTAGGGAAAAAGGTCAAGTGCATGGAGCATTCACAAAAGAGGGGTGATGAGTGTGGAAGGGAGAAAAGGACAAGGTGGTGAAGATCTAGATTGAGAAAAGGGACTACACTTGCATATGCATGCACTAGGTCTCAACAAAACAAAAAGGATCACTTGACATACTTCCCAAAGGTACATGCCTCAATCCCATAAACAAATAAAACCAAAGGATAATAATAGTGGTAATTTGCATGGCCCATGCATGGGCATTAAATGCCATGTTTTATTCTTGTGAAAACAATAATAATGTATCATGGCATTATACACATGCATCCCAAAATATGGAGTAAGGCCAAGCTAAAGGAAATATAATTGGATTCATCCCAACCCACATGAGCTAGATTAAAAGCCAAAAGAAAGTAAAAGCTCATGGGTAATTAGGATGGTGGAATTATAAGGTGGTGACAAAGAAAGGTGGTGGAGTGGAATAAAAGATATGCCCCCAACTCAACTTGGGCATCAAGCATTTATCAAGAACCAAATACAATATATCAAGAGGCAAATATAATTAATAATGCATATGAGAGAAGAACCAAATGAAAAGGGTTTTATATGATGCTCAAATGCGAGGTGGCATGATGACATGAGCATGATATAATTATGATACAACAATTATATGTAGGAAGTAGCCATTATATTACTAGACCAAGTAGCATTACATATGTTAGACAGATGGGATGCTACAACTCTCCCCCACTAAACAGGAATCTCGCCCCGAGATTATAGGAAGAAGAAGAAGACACGAAGAGGGTAGGATACTTGGCACGGAGCTCATCCTCGCGTTCCCAAGTGGCTTCATCAATGGAATGGTGTGACCACTGCACCTTGCAGAACTTGATGGACTTGTTGCGAGTCCTTCTTTCGGCGACTTCAAGGATTTTTGTGGGGTGTTCTTGATAAGACAGATCCTCTTGGAGATTGATAAGTTCATGGTCCACGGTCCTGCCGGGATCCTTGAAGCACTTCTTGAGTTGAGAGATATGGAAAACATCATGGACCTTGAGATTTTCAGGGAGCTCAAGAGCATAAGCAACTTCTCCTCTTCTTCCATGAATTTTGAAAGGACCGATGTATCTAGGAGCCAGCTTTCCTTTGATACCAAAGCGGTGCGTGCCTCTCATGGGAGTGACACGAGGTAAACGAGATCACCAGGGACATACTCCATGTCCGTGTGCTTTCTATCATAATTGCTCTTCTGGCGACTTTGAGCAATCTTTAGGTTTTCAAGAATGATGTGAACCTTCTCCTCCGCTTGAGTTACAATGTCCGGGCCAAACAATATTCTTTCTCCTGCGCCCGACCAACCAATCGGAGTTCTGCATTTGCGACCATAGAGAGCCTCAAATGGTGCCATCTTTAGAATTTCTGGAAGCTGTTGTTGTAAGAGAATTCAGCATAAGGAAGACATTCATCCCACTTCATGCTGAAAGAGATAACGCAATCACGGAGCATATCTTCCAGAATCTGATTGATCCGTTCAACTTGTCCTTGCGACTGAGGGTGGTAAGCTGTGCTGAAGTTCAATTTTGTTCCCAAAGCATTTTGGAAACTTCCCCAGAACTTGGAAGTGAAGATGCTTCCACGGTCTGAACTGATCTCAAGAGTAACCCCATACAGAGAGACAATTCTGTTGATATAGAGCTCAGCCAACTGAATTGCAGAAATTGTTTCCTTGATGGGAAAGAAGTGAGCCACTTTAGAAAGCCCGTCGATGACAACAAAGATTGCATTGTTTCCCTTCTGCGACCTTGGAAAACCAGTGATGAAGTCCATCTCTACTTTCTCCCATTTCCATTCCGGAGGCTTCAATGGCTGTAGAAGTTCGGAAAGTTTTTGATGGACAGCTTTAACTCTGCGGCAGACATCACACTCCGAGACATACTTGGCACAATATCGTTTCAACCCAGGCCACCAATATTGTGTTTTCAAGTCCATGTACATCTTAGTGCTACCAGGGTGGATAGAAAGAACAGAATCATGCGCTTCCTTGAGAACTTGCTCTCTTAAACCCGGGTAGTTCGGAACAAACATCCGGTGTTCAAAGAAAAGAGTGCCTTGGTCGTCGACGTGGAAAGACTCATACTTTGGAAGATGAATGTTGGAGATGATCTTTTTAGTGTAAGGATCACCAAGTTGAATGGAGCGATCTTTTTCTTCCAAGAGTGGGGTTGCCAGAAGGTTCAGCAGATACCCTTGATCCACAATTTCAAGGTTGAGCTTGCGGAATTCCTCGCACAAGAGAGGCTGTTGTTCTTCCACCATGAGGTTGTTGACATAAGCTTTTCGGCTGAGAGCATCGTCCATGAAATTAGCTTTGCCCGGAGTGTAGTTGATGGTCAAATCGAAATCATTAATCGCTTCAATCCACCTCCTCTGATGAAGGTTGAGATCAGGCTGTGTGAAGATATACTTCAGACTCTTGTGATCAGAAAAGATCTCACAACGGTTGCCAAGCAAGTAATGCCTCCATACTTTCAAAGCAAAGACAACTGCTGCGAGTTCGAGGTCATGTGTAGGATAGTTGATCTCATGCGTCTTCAACTGTCGAGAGGCATAAGCAACAACTTGTTTTTCTTGCATAAGGACCGCACCCAATCCTTGCAATGAGGCGTCATAGAATATCTGGAAAGGCTTTGATGTATCTGGAGGAACCAAGACTGGTGTGGAAGTGAGCTTCTCTTTGAGTGTTTCAAAGCTTGCTTGACATGCAGGAGTCCAAAGGTATTTCTTGCCTTTCTTGAGGAGATCGGTAAGAGGCTTCACAATCTTCGAGAAGTTTTGAACGAAGCGACGGCAGTAACTAGCCAAACCAAGGAAACTCCGGACTTCTTTGACATTTATAGGTGGAAGCCAATCAACAATTGTCTTAATAGTTTCTGGGTTGACGGCAATGCCCTTGGCAGAGATGACGTGACCAAGGTAGGTGACTTGAGGCATCCAGAACTCACACTTGGAGAACTTTGCATACAGGCGGTTCTCACGAAGCTTGTTTAGGACACACCGAAGGTGTTCTTCATGTTCTTCCTTTGACTTAGAATAGACTAGAATGTCATCCAGATAGACCACAACGAACTTATCAAGATACTCCACGAAAACCGAGTTCATAAGCCTTGAGAAGGTGGCAGGTGCATTGGTGAGACCGAAAGACATGACCGTGTACTCATACAGGCCATAGCGAGTGGTGAAAGCTGTTTTAGGAACATCTTCCTTGCGAATCTTGATTTGGTGATATCCACTTCTCAAATCAAGTTTAGAGAATACCACAGCTCCAGCTAGCTGATCGAAGAGATCATTAATCCGCGGAAGGGGATATTTATTCTTGATGGTTTTAGCATTGAGAGCCCGATAGTCAACACAAAGTTTATCAGTCTTGTCTCGCTTCTTCACAAAGATGGTTGGGCTACCCAAAGAATAAGTACTGTGTTGAATGAAACCCAACTTCTCTTGTTCATCTAGCTGACCTTTGAGTTTAGCCAACTCAGCAGGACCCATTTTATAAGGCCGCTTGGAGATAGGAGCGGTACCAGGTTCAAGTTTAATCACAAACTCGACCTCACGATCCGGAGGCATACCTGGCAACTCTCCAGGAAAGACATCTGGGAACTCACAGACCACTGGAACACTCCGAATAGCTTCCATAGCATCATCATTCAGAGCCGCCAAAGAGAAAAGCTGAATTGTAGGAGTCAGACTTGGCGAATAGACTATATGGCCTTCAGGAATTTTCGGAGAAACCGAGCGTTCAGCACAATCAATCACAACTGCATTTGCTGTTAACCAATCCATGCCCAAGATAACATCAATGTCAGAATTGCCCAGAATAATTAAGGAAGCCGGAAACAAAGAGCCACCAATCTCAATTTGATTGCCATGGCTGATATGAGCAGCCCTCATGTTTGACCCAGGAGATTGTACCACAAGACGATGCAATAAAGGAACCATAGCCAGATCATGCTCATGCGCAAACTTGTGAGAAACAAAAGAATGCGAAGCACTAGAATCAAACAAAACTCGTGCAGGGACTGAGTTAACAGGAAGCATACCCATCACAACTCCAGGTGCATGCTCAGCTTGAGCGACATTGACATAGTTGGCACGAGCAACCGCAGACCCGGGCTTGGTGTTGATGTTGAGAGCCCGTGGTGGAGGTGCACGAACCATAGAAGAACTTGCCGCAGGTCTTGGAGGTGGTGGAGGAAGAGCTTTGTTGTTCATAGGACAATTCCAGTGCTGATGCCCAGTGTTTTCACAAGTGTAGCAAGAACCAGTTGGACGTGGAGCAACGTAGCCAGGGACTCCGCCAGGCGCTCCAGGGTAGTTGTGGTTATAGCCCCTGGGAGCCGCAGTGAATGAGTTTGGTGGCCTTGCCGCGTAGCTTGATGGTCTTGGTGGAGCCGGGAGCGACGGTGGGGTGTTAGGAACCCAGACACGGCTCTTAGAAGGAGTTGTCATAGCTGAAGAGCTTGCTGCATCGTGGCTGTGTTTCTTTGACTCCTCAAACACCTGCCTACTTGCTTCTTCCTGCAGAGCTATATGTTGGAGTTCCAGAAAAGACCCCGGCCTTGCATGAGTGATTGCATATTTAATTGATGCATTGATCCCTTGCCTGAACCTCTTTTGCTTCTTCTTGTCATTAGAGATCTCATCGCCACCATACCGAGAAAGGTTCATGAAGTTTTTGATGTAGGTATTGACATTGTCATTGCCCTGCTTGAGGTTGACAAACACTTCCTTCATCCTTTCCATGACAATTTCTGACAGATATTGCTCTTTGAAAGCCGCAGTGAATTGCTCCCAAGTAGGCTGAAAACCAGAGAGGTCTGCCTTGAGGGAATTTTCCCACCACAGAGCTGCATCTCCCTTCAGAAGGTCCGTGGCACATTTTACCCATTCTTGCTTAGGAACATCCGCAGTCATCAGCAACCTTGATATTTCACGTAGCCAATCATCAGTATCAAGTGGCTGATCAGACACCTCAAATTGGCGTGGGTTGAACTTCAGAAAACTCTTGATGTCTCCACGCTTGGGAGGTGGAGGTAGCGGAACAAACTCATTCCTCCTGACACTTTCTTCGAAGCGCTGCTGGTTCTGCTGCATTGTTCCCAGGGCATTGGCAATACTTGCCAACGCAGCCCCCAGTTCAGGTGGTATGTCCTCTTCAGAACGGCATGGTGGTGCCATCCTATGACTGATATAAAACACAAGTCAGTACTATAATGGAGAATGATAATAATCCAAAATAGTACGAAAATGGAATTAACCAAGATTAAAGGATACAATTCACTGAGAAGATATTAAAATATCAACAAAGTTCAAAGCACCTAGAATATATTAAGCATAACGCACACGACTGAACAAGGAGTGTGGTACACAAGCTAAGAAAGAAAAAATTTCCGCAAATTTCGGCATTAAAATACCACTATATGCGCAAACCACTTAACGAATCAAGATTAGTAACTCTACCAATTCAAAATACAAGAGCGAATGATAAAAGTAGTGGTATGGTCGCGACTCCATCCCGCACTCAAATCATTACTCCGCACATGAATTAGTAAAACACATATCCCAACACCTTCTTTTAAGATGAACCTAAAGATTAGTAACTACGGAAACGAACACCCCAAACAAGATAACGTTGGATAACAAAGAGTAAGACAGATCGCATCGGTATACAACGAATCAGATAGATCGCGTCGATTTACAAAGGCCTGTCGGTATGGAATGTACCAACAGTAGATAACCAAAAGGCAAATAGTGATAATATTTGGATGCAACAGATAGACAAGGAATTCACACACACACACACACATACAAAACCTATGGTACTATGTAACCCAGAACACGTGAATCCTAGTTTGAATTTTAGAAGAGGATTGAAAACGTTACACTTCCTTACCAGAAAAGGGTGGGTGGGTGGGTAAGAAGAAAAATGGAAGTAGTCCTACTCTCACGTTTGTTTTTCCCTAGTATACATAGCTACCAAAAATATTTGCTAGACTGACAAGGACCATTTGGCTGAGACCCTGAAGGGCGGGATGGCTCTGATACCAATTGTAACTACCTCGGTGAATTACGCTCTTAGTTGCAAGCCTGGATGAGCGAAAGTGGTTAAAATAGTACGGTGGGGCCCAGGGGCCACTCACAGGTAGACCTTTCGGCCGCCCTAACCACTTTCAGAACATCGGGACAAGAATGAGCACGTAATCGGCATGCAAAGGGATCAACTACATACACAAGTGAGTATGTATGCAAGCCACATACAACAGTCCTCAGAGCCATTCCATCTAAAAGAAATAGAAATATTGCAACGCCATACGGCAAGATCCAAATATCCTAGATAGATATAATAGTTTCAGATAACTCCTCATACATCAAACATCAGAGTATCATGCAGAAGAGGAAAACCAAGATCCGAGTACGGATAAGAAGCAAATAGGCATAAGATGCCACATAAATAAACACATCCCGCCCACAGATCTCATGGATCCCCGTTCCCGAAATCTCTACACCGAGTGATCGTTGCCAACATCATCCGTCTCCTCCACCCAGTATCCATCTTGCGAATACACCTGTTCATCTGAATTAAACAATTTATCGTGTGAGACCCTAGGGGTACTCAGCAAGCCTTTATTCCTCTAAAGGGGACATAAACCTGGGGTGACGCAATTGTAGCAAAATATAATAACTAACAAGCCTATAGATACTCGCTAACCATCCGCCTAACCAATGATAGACGGATGTCCGTTAATTAGTAACAACAGTTATAACAGTATAATTAATAGATCCATCCTCCTTCTCGCCTACCAACGAGAAAGCGGACGAACAACCCCCATCCGTTGGCAGTTTTAATTAACCATTCCATGAGTATTGCACTATTTACTAGTCAGGTACTTAGTCAATTTAAAGGCGGTACTTTAGTTAGACTTGTCTATGATCGAGAAACTGTGCTCCAAGTCGTCCATAACCGCGGACACGGCTTTCAGAAAGATTTACCCTGCAGGGGTGCAAAAATAGCAACACACACTCGATCAACCTCAGAAAAACCAACTCAAAACCCAAAGAGGCATTCATGACAAAGCGATCACAGGATTCAGAAATATTTCAGGGGGCCACCCCATTAAGCTACCTGCAACGAAGCTAGCTGACTCAGTGACAGACTCAAGGTTTGTGTGGATGGCGGTAAACGACTGGGAACCCAAAAGTGTGACTAGGCTTGTCGATACAGCGAAAACGTGTCACGATCCAAAACAGTACAGGTGCTCCACGCACAATCGTAAATAAACAGTAAACATGGCATAAGTACAGGATAGTAATAAAACCCCAAACTAATTGTGGCCCCAAGAAATAGAAATGAATCAAGCTCTGGCTCAGGGGGTCCATAAGGCCTCCCGGATGTGGATAGTGCGAATAGTCGAGGAACATGAATCAAGTACTCGGGGTCCTACGGGACACAAGTGAGCATGAAGAACCAAATAGCAGATATTGCTCACCGGTACCTCTTTCATTAGTTATCCCATTACTACTCAGGTTAAGTTGTTTAGGTACCTCGTTATCCATCAGACACTCACATACCCTACACATGCTTTACGACTCGCATGGCTCAAACAACTCCTGTAGTAATGGCTCATGGGCTTGAGGAACAAGCTTCGGTGGGGTTTAAATGTAAAGGCTATGCAGTACTTGGGATTCAATTTAATGCAATCACGACTCAATGATGCAAGAGTAAGAAAGAGGCAATAGGTACTATATGTATGCAATCATGTGGTAGTGCTTGCCTGGCAGCTCAGTTGAAGCGAGAGATGGATCTGGGTAGAACTCCCGTGATTACTGATAATTCTCCTGCTGGGCGTCTATTCGAAGAAGAACCAAACAAACAAGGGCCAACATAAATAAAGTGCACAAGCATATGAATTAAAATGCGACAAGCAAACAAGCGTGCCATGATGAATGATGCACAATTTACATGGCATTAAAGTAGCATGGCAAGGGTGAGGTGTGGGTACAAGAATAATGCATTTTATTCTTTATTTGGTCAAGTTTTATTGCCATAACAGTTCTGATTTTTAATAACGACATGATACATGCTTCACTTCAGAACAAGGAATGCATAGATAGAACGGGCTCGTCGCGCTGATCGATTTAGACATATTATTTGTTGAATTTGGAGTTATAGAATTAAAGTTATTAATTTATTAAGAAAAGGGCACTTTATTTGTAATTTTAATCATCTCGAAAATTTAAAGTGGTCAAACATTATTTTGAATAGCATATTTGAATTCCTCACATTTTCCTGATTCAAAAATATATATCATTTGTATTATTTGGATTTATAATTTAAAAGTTATTTAAAAACAGATTTGAATTTTATTCTACATTTTTCTGAAATTGTTTTTATTTAAACAGAAAAACGTCAGGACTTTTTATACCCAGATAAATCTAGCCCCAGTCGCTGTCAGGTGGGACCAGAGTTGTTTGGGCGGACAACGGCGCATGGCGGTCTTTTCTTACTCGGGAACTATCTAGCCACCCCCACTGACGAGTGGGACCGGTGTTAAGCGGACCCACACGCGCACGCAGCCGATGCGGGCGTGACACCTGGCGGCGCTAGGGGCTGCGGGTTGGGGCTGCTGAACCTGGGGTGCCTCTTTGTAAAATTACAACAGCGGCCGACAGGTGGGGTTCGGTTGGAGCGCGGGTATAGAAAACCAAACGGCTGGGGGGGGGGGATTTGCAAAACACGCGCGGCTACTGTTTTTCTTCTCCTTGTTCTGATGAAACTGACGGCCAGAATAAACGCGGCGCGGTGGGGCTCGAACCCGCGACGTGATGCGTGCGCGTAGGCGTCGGTGACCACTACGGTGGCTGGAGGGCTGTTGCAGGGTTCGGCTTCACGGCGAGATAAAGGTCCCGCGGCGCACAACGAGAAGACGACGACAAACCCGCCGTGCATAGAGGGCGTTCGTCGCCGTGATCGACTCGTCTAGGAAGAGGAAAACGACAGAAGGGTGTCAGAGAGGTGCAACAGCGCACCGGGAGTGCGACGGTGGCGGTGGAACGGGCCGAGGTGCAGGGGATCAGCGACGAAGCTGGCGGCCGGCAAGGTTAGGGTTTCGGTGGGCGCGTCGGCGTGTAGCCCGGCCTAGGGCTCCTCCTCCACATCTGCGGGTACAAGGGCGATGCTAGGGAACGGCTTGTTCTTCCTCGACGTCCAACACTCCACGCCACCGGCTAGAACGGGTAGGTGGCGGTGGGGGCCGACGGTGGCCGTCAGGATGTGAGAGAGAGGGAGTCACAGGCAGGGGTGGGAGAAGAAGGGCGAGGCCCTGGGGATCTGGGGATGCAGAGAAGGCGTGGGAAAAGAGATAAAGGCGAGGGGGGGGGGAAGGTGCCGTGGGGTAGCGGGGTAGAGATAAAAGGTGGCCTCGGTCACCTTTTCCTCCCTCTCCTTCACGTGCTCGAGCTGGGGCTCGGCCTAGGTGTAGCTTCAGGTGGGGACGGCGAGGCTGAGAGGCTGGCTCGGGGGTGGGGTTGGCTTGGCAGAGAGAGAGCCTCGGCTAGGAGCTAGGGTTGGAGGGTAGCTCGGGTTAGGGTTAGGTTATAGAGGGGGTGGTGTTAGACTAGAGAGGGTAGCTAGCATGGGGGTGGGTCCACGTGGGCAGAGAGAGGAAGAGGGGCTCGACATGGCGAGGAACAAGTGGTGAGGTGAGGCTCGGCTAGATAGAGAGAAAAAGAGAAAGGGTTTAGGGTAGGGTGGAGTTAGGGTTTTACTAGATCATGCAAGGGTGGTTTAGGGTCTTGTGGTGATCCACCAAGATCAAGTAAAAAAAATGGAAGATGATGGAGAGATGAGGGGTTTATGGTGGAGCACAAAGTGGTGGTGAGGAAAAACACAAGAGAGAGTGAGAGGTGGGGTTTAGGGAAAAAGGTCAAGTGCATGGAGCATTCACAAAAGAGGGGTGATGAGTGTGGAAGGGAGAAAAGGACAAGGTGGTGAAGATCTAGATTGAGAAAAGGGACTACACTTGCATATGCATGCACTAGGGCTCAACAAAACAAAAAGGATCACTTGACATACTTCCCAAAGGTACATGCCTCACTCCCATAAACAAATAAAACCAAAGGAGAATAATAGTGGTAATTTGCATGGCCCATGCATGGGCATTAAATGCCATGTTTTATTCTTGTGAAAACAATAATAATGTATCATGGCATTATACACATGCATCCCAAAATATGGAGTAAGGCCAAGCTAAAGGAAATATAATTGGATACATCCCAACCCACATGAGGTAGATTAAAAGCCAAAAGAATTTAAAAGCTCATGGGTAATTAGGATGGTGGAATTATAAGGTGGTGACAAAGAAAGGTGGTGGAGTGGAATAAAAGATATGCCCCCAACTCAACTTGGGCATCAAGCATTTATCAAGAACCAAATACAATATATCAAGAGGCAAATATAATTAATAATGCATATGAGAGAAGAACCAAATGAAAAGGGTTTTATATGATGCTCAAATGCGAGGTGGCATGATGACATGAGCATGATATAATTATGATACAACAATTATATGTAGGAAGTAGCCATTATATTACTAGACCAAGTAGCATTACATATGTTAGACAGATGGGATGCTACATGTATATATGTATTTTTGTAATTAAAATGCTGTTGTCTATATATATACATGCATATATTAACACTCTTTCTTCTTTTAGCCCTCCGGATCGAGAACTTCTTCCGTAAGAACGAAACAAGGCCCAACAAAAAAGTTGGATGACACTGTGAGGTATAGGGTCGACGTGATCGGTGTAGATGGCGAATCACAAGCTCCCGTCGATGTCGCAAGAAAATTTGTCAAGCAACACGGAGTTCTTGCGAGGGACTACATCCCGATCACCGTTCAAGAATGGAATCGGCCAAGCGGCGGTGGAGTCCCATATGTCGGCGACACCGCCAACGATAAGCTTTTTGACAAACTCATGATTAATTTCCTCCTGCCGATGCTAGATGTGAATCCAGATGAGGAGGAGAGAGCAAGAATGGAGCTTGTGCAAAGAGTCAAGAAGTTTGCTCTCATCAAGATGGCCGATGCATTCAAGAACTAGAAGAAGAAACTGTACAATAACTTTGTCAAGGTAGAGAAGACTCCGGATTTCACTCAAGGCGGTTATGCTAAGTTAAGACACCAGTGGGAGGATTTTGTGAAGTACAAGACATCGGAGAAAGCTAAGGAAAGGTCTAGAATAAATACGGAGAACGCTGCTAAGAAAGTATACCATCATAACATGGGGCCTGCTGGCTATGCCGGTTGCATGCCTAAGTGGGATGCACTTGAGGTCAATTACATAGCTACCGGGATCAGACCAGGGCCCGCAACATGGACACCAGGGCGAGAAACTGGTTTTACGGCCATGGGGGCACGTTGGACAAAGAAGGGAGGGCAATATATAATCAGAAACACAAAGATGATCCCCTACTGCCCATCGACGATATTAGAAATGCAGTAGATGATGTTGCAGCGAGATAGTTCGTTCTCGATAGAGAGAACGACGAGCTCACACGCGCCCTTAAAAATCCTCAACACGATGGACGAGCACGAGTCACACCAAGATCCAAGCCGTGGAAGGTTGCCTTCCCCCTGGAAATGAAGAGATATCCCGATAAAAGCCATCAGAGGAGAAAGGAAAGGGAGGCAGCTGAGAAAGCGGCCGCTGCAGACCAGCTGCGTAATGTAGAAGAAGCATTAAAGCGGCACCAAGATCAACTCGACAGACTTAGCCAGCAAGGTACGAGCGACTAATCTCAGCGGCACGTGGTAGAAGCTGCATTCGAGGGTACCGGCGCCCTATCGAATAAGAAAAGCAGCGTCGCTTCCACGCAACTCCATGATGTTGATGATGATGCACCGACGACATCTCCTCCTAAACGCTACCCAGTGGATGATATCACGGAGACCACGACTTGTGAGCTAAAGGTGCAGGTTATGAACTTAAGGGTGATGGCGGCGGTCGGCATGGCGGTACCAATTGCGCCTAACCCAACTTGGCATTGCAGACCGGTTCCAAAAGGGTACGCTGTCGTCACGGTGGATGAGGTGAAGGAAGATTTTGAGGAGCTGAAGCTAGACCACCCTGCAGGGGAAGATATGGAGCTGACTCAACTAGGAGAAGCCAAAGGGGGGACTAGTCTATGGCCAAAGGAGCGCATCATGCTTCCAAATTATGTGCCGCCAAGGCCACCCACTCCTCAGAGAAGCAATCCACCTTCGCGCAACCGTCGCCTTCACCGCCTCACCACTCAGCGCAATCGTCTCCATCGCCGCCTTAGCCGTCTCCGCCGCCACGTCAGCCGTCTCCGCCGCCACGTCAGCCGTCTCTGTCCCTTGAGCCTTAGAGACAAAAGCGGAAGTATACTAAGAGGGGCAGCACCACCAGCAGCAGCAAGAGCACGTTCCGATCACCGAAACGTAAGCTATCGCCCCTCCCAAAAGTACCTCATCAGAATATGAAGAAGCTACCTTGCGAGAAGATAGATGAGGAAACTGCTGCGGCCGCAGCTGCCCATTATGAAAAGTGGAAGATTGACATGGCTAACAAGAAAAAGCCGATAGAGGCATTCTTCCCGGTCACCGCAGAAGATAAAGCCAAAGCAGCCGTGCTTAAGATTCAGCTTCACCAACCCATAGCGCTCACATCAGACTATAATCGCTCTATTACCAAGTCGGCTGAGGCAAAAGAGTGGAGAGTCAGGAAAGAAGTTGCCCAGCTCGGACAACAGAAAAATCAATAGATCGAACCGTTCAAAGTGTACAATACCAATGAGTGGAGAGCCCAGGAGCGGCATGATCCGAACATTGATCCAGAGTTTGTTCGACTGTACAGAGAAAAGGCCCAATTATATGGACTGTCTATTACTGAGTACATGAGCCGTATGGATGAGTTCGAGGGGTACCAAGAAACAACATACGTGTACCAGTACAGGGCTCCTCTCGTCAAACCCGAGTTAGTCAAAGATGTACCAACAAAAATGCGAAGATTGCATAACTGGTACATCCAAGCCTGTGCTGAATCCAAAAACTGGATCTATGCTACATATAAACACCACCATTACGGTCATGGAGATGGCTTCCTCCTGATCGAATGTCCAGAATTATTTCAGTTTTACCAACAAGACGGCCTCGACAAAACTATCGTTAGTGCCTATTGTTTGTAAGTATTATTAATTTCTGTAATTAAGTCTTTTTAGGTCAGCCCATTCGTTACTTGTATAATCTTACTCATCACTATACTAATTATATATGCAGAATGAAGATTCTCGAATGCAACAAAGGAAAAATCTATGACCTTGGGTTTGTTGACTGCAATTTTGTTCATGAAGTTACTCTAAAAACAAAACCCAAAAAGACAGAGGATAACTTGGTACAAGCGTTGAAGCATTTCAGCAACAGAAGGGAAATACTATTTCCTTATAACGTTGGGTGAGTGTTACTGTCTTGTACACATTCTATTTTCGCTTACTCGATGTTAAGCGTATAATTGACTCGTGTTATATTTTGTTAGTGTGTCCAACTTCCACTATATTCTGTTAATCATTGCTGTTGACACCGGAGTAGTAAAAGTCCTGGACTCAAAACGCACACCATTAGAAAAGTGGGCGAACATGCAGGAATGCCTCCAGAAGGCTTGGAAACGGTTCACCGCCAAAACTAGGGGTGTTTGGAAGCCAGAGCTTACATTTCAACCATTGACTGTAAGTACTACTTGCTAGATCCACGCATCTCTTTGATTCTAGTTTCAATACCACCATTATCATGCTTGATTATTATTTTGATTGAACTCCATTCTCGTAAAGTGCTTGAGGCAGGAAGACGGGAATAACTTATGTGGATACTATGTCTGCGAAATCATTCGCCAGAAGACCAAAGAGAAGGGTGCAGACCGGAACATCAAAAAAATTGAAGTACGATAAACAATAATCACAACTTTATTTTATTACCACCAATTGTGTTTGATTTCATTCATATATATTGATCCCCTTCTTTATATTAGATCGAACGGATGCGGGACGGTCTTCTATCACAAGAACGCGTGCAAGAAATTTAACAGTAAATTGCCGGATTCTTGTTAGAATAAGTCATAGATCCATAAGGAGAATACTATTACCCGCTTCATTTGGAAGGGTGGAGTGTAAAGAAGATGTAAATTAGATCAAATTCGTGTGAGAGTATCGTTTGTAATTATAATATGTTTCGACCAAGAAGACGGGTGAGACGGTGTATAATATATTTGTGATCATGCATGATGTGTAATATATATATCGTAATTTCATTATTGCTGTATATATGTAGTACCATTAAATTGATAAAAAAATCCTGCCGCGGCAGAAAAATAGCCCAAAAATCCTGCCGCGGCACAAAACGCACAAAAATAGCCCGAAAATTCTGCCGCGGCACAAAACCCTGCCGCGACACAGAGACCAACGATCCCGGTTCATGCCAAGAACCGGGACCAATGATCCACCCCTCCCTCCCCCCGTCTCTCGCGCTGCCACGTGGAGACCCATTGGTCCCGATTTGTTCCACGAACCGGGACCAATGATCCACCCCCCCTCGTCGCATGCTGGCCCACGTGGAGATCCATTGGTCCCGGTTCGTGCGCGAACCTGGACCAGCATTAGTCCCAAGTGATTGGTCCCGGTTCGGGATTCGGGACCAATGGTCCTTATAAACCGGGACTAGAGGCAATTTTTCCACCCGTGAAGGAAACAAAATAGATGGCCAAAACATGCATATATCTCACGGAATGCTCCAGGTAATTAGTAGAAAGAATTAAGCTAATTCCTATCTCCCCTATAGTTTTCATGCACATCAATCGTATGCATGAAATTATAGAGGAAAATACTAGAGCAACCAGTCCCAAAAGTCAATCGATGAAATCCTCTAATCCAAAGAAAAACTAAACGTCTCACGTACTAGCTAAGAGTACTTAGTTTGACCAGGTACGGAATACTTCTAGTATATATTAGTTGGCCAGAAAATTTCAGAAATTAAATGCTACCTATCCTCAAACTCACAGGTACGTGATGGAAAAATCTAAAAAAATTCCACGATCCTCAAATACATCTGCAATACCACTGTAACCCAGCCTCACTAGAATACAATCGATCCCCTATATGATTTAATAAGTACCACCAATTAATAGGACAATTAGCCAACACCAAAGACTGCTGGGGAAATACATGTCGAAGATAGCATCTACCCAGATAAAAGAAAATCGGGCAACGAACTAGTAGTGCAGAAAAGTGAGGGCAACGACTCACCCGCAGTGCAGCTATTCTTGATGAGAGATTCATGGACGGACGTGGCCAGAAACACGACAACGACGTTGCCGCTCGCGAGTCGTCGGCGACGGCGACGAACTGTTTGTTAGACCAGTTTAGGGCAGAGGAATGGTAGCGACTCCCCCCTCGATTCTACTTAGCGGTAGGACCGTTCAGGTCCGGCTCGGGTAGACAAAGCCCAAGCCTGGCCCGTCCAGGCTATTTCCTTATTCACGTCAAGGTATAAGAAGAGTATCCAGGCTTACAATACCAAAGTTACAAAAGGTAATATGGCTGCCACTACAAACTACCAAATAGCAGGTCGTGAGTTGAAATATTATTACATGCTATTTTTTCCTTCTTATTGTAACGCCTCTCTCCAAGTCAACACTATAAATTCTTAATCCTATTTCCTTTTCTTAAATAGACACATAAAGCTATCATAAAAAATGGGGTATGACATTCTTTTCCCCTTAAACGGAATTCAACCCCGAATTCTTTCCGTTCTTCTATTCGCGTAAATAAACATAATAGAAAAACATAATCATGCATCACATACCAGCCAAGAATAACTCGTGATACTTCTCGCGCATGTGAGACTCGAGTTCCCAAGTCGCTTCACGCTCAGTTTGTTGCGACCAAAGAACCTTCACATATTTTAGCGTCCTATTTCGCATCACTCTCTCAGACTCTTCCAATATCCTCACAGGACAAACCTCAAAGGTTATTTTTGTTCTATTGCAAATGGCTCCATGGTAATTTATTGTTCCGGATCATGAAAATGCTTACGCAACATGGAGACATGGAACACATCATGCACATCTTTCATCGACTCTGGCAACTGAAGTCGATAGGCTAACTTCCCTACTCGTACTAGTATCAAGAAAAGTCCAATGTATCGTGGACTAAGCTTTCCTTTGATGTTAAATCTTATAACACCTTTAGTGGGTGACACCCTTAAGAGTACCTCCTCCCCAACTTGAAATTCCACAATCGACCTCTTGGAATCAGCATAACTTTTTTGCCCACTCTGTGCTGCCAACATGTGTTGTCTAATCTCAGCTACCCTCTCTGTAGCTTGTTGAACCCAATTAGGTCCAAGCACTGCCTTCTCGCACACGGCATCCTAACATAGTGGATATCTACATCTTGTTCCATACAGAACCTCGTAAGGTGCCATCTGTATGCTACCCTGATAAATATTGTTATAAGCAAACTCGACAAGGGGCAAGTGATCCTCCCAACTCCCTTGCCAAGATAGGACGCAACACCACAACATATCTTCGAGTGTTTGGATTGTACGCTCTGACTGGCCATCTGTCTGGGAATGAAACACAGTACTAAGTCTTAGTTCCGTCCCCAAGGCACTCTGCAAGCTCTCCTAGAATTTGGATACAAACATAGCATCCCTATCAGAAGTAATTGTGTTAGGAGCCACATGCAACCTTAATATCTCCCTTACATATATCGGTGCTAAGTCACTTGCTGAGTCAGTGGTGCGGATAGGAATAAAATGATCAACTTTGCTAAGTCGATCCACGACCACCCATACTGCATCTTTCCCCCTTTGCGTCCGAGGTAGCCCAACCACAAAATCCATGGCAATGTCATCCCATGGCCATTCTGGAACCTCTAAGGATTGTAGCAGTCCCGCTAGCCTCTTACGCTCGGCCTTTACTCGCTGAAAAATGATGAGTGCATATTTGCATCATGTTTTACATTATTATTTTGCATTGTAGATGTAGGATCTTGGTATTTTACGGCACTCGCGCGCACATTTTATGTCTGTTTTCACCAGGATTAGGACAAATGATGGATCCAAGTGATACAATTCTTTCATCAGTTGTACTGAGGAGAAAAGGAATCAAAAACAACGTAAATCGCTTATTTCGGAAATATTAATAATACCAGAAGAAAACAAGAAGAGAACAAAGGAGGCAAAAGGTTCAACGACCGGTGCAAATTTTCCGACCGTATAGCTCTGGCCGTATAGTTAGCGCCGCCTCCGACTCCTCAAATAGTTTCACCCCATCCAACTGGTTCGGGGAGACGACATACAGAACACCTAGAAAGCGCGGAAACCTCACCTTCAGAAGGCATCTAGAGGGGGAACTCATCCACCAGGAATCCATCTTCACCTTGCGCAGATCCGGGAGGCTAAGGCATCGATCTTCATCATCCACCGTTGCATCACCACCTTCTCGATCCATCCCATCTACATCTTTTCTAGATCTTGTTGTAATTTCCATACTCGCTGTGGATTTATACAAGTACTATTCACTTATGATAGATTCTATTGTTATTGCTTTGATGTTGATTGCCTCCATGTCTGAGTAAATCATTATTTCTTGGGGAGATGGAGAAACCCTTGTATGAGATTGAAATAAGATAAAGTCTATTATGATATTCATCTCTATGACCATGTGTTAGATTTTCTACATCTTGATATTGAGAGAAGTCGACCTCTCAATATTTGCCTCTTGTGGGGACTTGATGGAGGAAACTACTTGTTGGTAGACAGAGGTGTGCTAGCACTTACAATGACTATAAAGCTGTTGGCACCCCTTACGTATCAACTTGGGAAACCGAGGAAACTCACGGAACACTATCCATGCAATAGGATACGTCCTATGGGATTACGTCCCTTAATAGCGCAGTAATTCGATTGATGTCGATTGCTGACTGTTGTGGTTATGAGGATGATGTGAGCAGCGGTTGCTACCTATATGTCCAAATACGGAGTTCCTCCCACACATACATAGTTGAGAATCTTCATGACGATAATCTTTATCTTAGCTCCTTATAATACTAGTGGTGTATCCGCTACTTCCTGAGAACGCTTTTCCCCTACTGCAGTTCCAATCTCTCTTTCATACGCGATACTTATTTTCTATATTCAGTTGTTTTACTTTACTTTATTATTTCTCTTATACCTAAAACCCAAAAACACCTTTTTACACAATACTTGCATTTTATCTTGTCACTTAGAACTTTATCTAGCATTTCTATCGTAATATTTATTTCAAGAGTTATTAGACTTCAGACTCCTGCTCCCTGTGGGATCGATATCTTTATTTCGAAATTATCTACAAACGATCTGTCCACTTGCAGTCATCAACAAACCCCACAATATGACACATACTTGGCCACGTCAACTTTCATCCTTTTCCACCAATAAACTTGTTTTAGGTCCTCATACATCTTTGTCTCCCCCGGATGAATGGTGTAGGGGGTACGATGTGCCTCCCAGAGAATGTCCTCCTTCACCTGATACTTTTGTGGCACACATAGATGACCATGAAACCGAACGGCCCTGGTCCCATCTATTGTAAATTCTCCGGTTTTGCCTGTACAATATGCTCCCGCACTTGTTGTAACATCCGATCACTTTGTTGTGCCTCTCTCACTCTATCTAGAATAGCTGATTGAAGGATAAGTTGTGTTTACTCTTATGCTACACCCGCAAAACAATATCAAATGCCCATCCGTTCAAAATCAGAAACAAGACAGTTGTTATGACCTTGGATCGTTAAAGATCCTAAGTCCCTGTGATTAACATGCTAGTCCCTAGATCAATAGCTATCACATCACAGTCAATGAATATCATGTAAAACACAAGTCATTATTACACGAATAATCCAGAGTATATTTATTACAACTTGCATAGCTTATAGCTAGCTCAAATAAAACAACGGAAACTAATAAAACTTGAGTCTATCAATGCCCCAGGCTAGTTGCGTGAAGACTCGCGATCCCTACGCACCTTTCAATCTTCGGATTTTGCACATAAAACGTGCAACCAACAAGTTGGGTCAATACTTTGAATGTATTGGAAAATTACACCAAGGAAAGAATAAGGCTACTCTACATGCAAGGCTAGGAGTAGGCTTTGGGGTTCATTTGCATAAAGCCAAAATTTTCTCTAAGTGAGAAGAAAAGATGTTGAGCTTTACCCTACTTTGTAAACATTGTTTAAGTAGTATAGGGTCGAGTGAAACACAAGGATATTACGCACCAAGTGTCCAATCAACCTAGCACTTGGATATTACGCACCAAGTCCCCAAAATCCCACCCATTGACGATATTACGCATGCCTTGGGGGTTTTCAGAAAAAACTTTAAGTTTGGAAAGAGAGAGGAAGATCCTTCAGAGGCTCTATCCTTCAGATGCTCAAGTGTTATTTTCTGTGAACTCGGCTGATCGATCAGATTGCAATACTCTCGAGAGGTTGTGCACTTTACCCACAATCCACAATCAAGTCCTTTTACATACAAGACCATGGCGAGACTTTCCCTTAGTAGCCCCTCTACCAGCTGGATCCAACCATGCCAATAACCTCCAAATGTTGGTACCCCGGTGAGGTTTTCTACTAAGTACTAGGCCAAGACAGAGCCCATATATATTTTGGTTGCACAGAAAGTTTCTGAATTCTAAAACATGGCAGACTTCTTTGATTCTTGGGCGGCCGTCCTCTACCAAATTTCACTCGTTGACCCGACAACCATTCCGCCTAGAAGAAAACTTAGTTTTATTTTGAAGGGGGTTTTTAGAGGAAAAGGTTCGCTCGAGAGAGCTTTTATACTTAGAAAATTTTGAGTCTTTCGAACCCCCCAACGGTACGTTATATATATATAGCATAGCAAGCATTACTTAGCAAAAACAGGGATAACCTATTAGGATGGGAAATTCCTAAGTATAGAGCTACTCATGGCATACTACAAAAACGCACTTGCAAAATAATACAAAGAAAATCTACCATAATCCTACACATGCATACAACAGAATTTGAAGATCAAAAACATGCATAGTCAAAACTGAGACATAAATATGAACAAGTCGTGTAACTTGCCTAGATCCGAGCAGCACTCTACGCAATATTACTCCTCAGCGCACTCCGAACAATCTAATGAATCACAAACATAGATCCAATCACAACTTGCATAAAATATTACCACAAAAGTAATCATGCATGCATGCAACATGGTAATATACAAGGATGTGTTCAAATTCGATCAATGAAATTATTCAGGGTGGCATTGTGTTGGGGATGTCATTAGTATCGATTTCCCACAAATTTCAAGTAATTCGGATTATTACTTCATCAAATATGCCCATAAATAGATCTACCCTTCAAATCTACCACGAAACAGTTCTGAAAACTCTAAGCAAGTTATACCAATTTTAAATAGTAGATCTTATAGATACAAAGCCAGCGCAACAAGAATCAACTAAAACGGAGTTACGGTAATTTTCCTAGAATTAAAATACTCCAATATATACTTTAAATCCTACCACAAAATAAGTACTGTACACTAGCAATATTATTTCAGATCTGTGTTCTACTCAATTTTATGAATCCAATGGTATATTATTTGCAATTTTTGGCTAAGTATTTGAATTACTATGAATTTTACAAGATTAAAATATTTTATGCCTATTTAATACTCCCTCCGTCCCAAAATATAAGGCGCCTAAGATTTAGCCAAAAGTCAATATCTTCTAAGTTTGACCAAGTTTATACGAAAAAATATGAATATCTACAATATGAAATGGACATTTTGAGAAATTATACTTTAGGGTGAATCGATTGGTATTGATTTGGTATTGTGGATGTTTATATTTTTATGTATAAATTTGGTCATACTTCAAATATGTTGACTTTTGACTAAAGCTTAGGCGCCTTACATTTTGGGACGGAGGGAGTACTATTTCCAGTCGGCACGACCACCCGGGCGACAAGTGGCAGCTTCGGATTGGCCCAGCTAGGCGACGCGGTGCTGACATGGCGCGCTAACGCAGGCATGCCACGCGGCGCAACACGATAGGGTGATACCCCTTCGCTTTAAAGAATCTAATCTACGCCGTCGAATCGCGATCTAACGGTCAGAGGGAAGACGACGACTTACTGTGGACGGCGAGCGGCGGCGGGGACGTCGGTGACGGTGGCACGTTTAGGCGGTGGCCGGCGGCGACGCCGTGGTACTGCTCCGGCTCTAAAAAATTGACGATGATGATCCTCTGCTCCTCGCGACCTCGTTTTCTTCCTCGGGAGTCCTTCTCTCCGACCGAAGTGGCGTCGACTTGTGGATGAGAATATCATTTTGCGGCCCAAAAGTTGGGGTGTCCAGGCAACACGGTATCCAAGTTGCTTACAATCAGCTGCGTTGCCCAAAGTTGGCGTACCAAATACTCAGAGGGTATTTTTCGGCACGAATTAAACATTACATTTCAATACAAAATATCAGGCTAACAGCCGTCAAGTTGGGCCCCCTATCAGTTCTCGCCGTTATGTCGCTCCCGTCGCTTAGGCGGGGTGGCTGTCACCTAGGCGTGCAACGCTGGCATAGTAGATAGGACAACACCCCCTGCCCAGTGTATTGACGTGACAAAACAGGGCACATGTATCGGTGTTATAGTTATTTTTTGTTCACTCAGAAGCTGGAATGGCCACCGCCACACGTCTCTCCTTGGACTTCCGTCCCAATCGTTAACCACTACCTTAAAAGCGCATTGACGGTTCCACCATTCCCCTGCCTCGCAGAAACCACTCTTCTTCTTCCTGTCATCTGTCTTCTTCCCGTCTTCTCCTTGCCACCATGGAAGATCCTTGCACTCTAGAGACAAGCTTCACTACCCATGACAATAAGAAGATAGACGTTGTCTACACCAACAAGGAGGAAACAGTGGTGTGAGTCCTGAGGATGTACGAGGGTTGGCTTGAGAAAGACGAGGACAAGTTTGTGGGATTGGACCTAGAGTACACCCCGGAGCACCCATATGAAGGGAGTGAAGTCGCCGTCGTTCAACTGGCCATGCGGAAACACGTCCTCGTCTACCACCTCTCCCAGTTTGTAGATCTGCTCTTTGTAGCTAACTGCTTTTAGGGTTTTCTCCTCTTGTTCTTTATCCACTTGCTCATCTTGAAACTACTGGATTTTATTTAGGACCAAATAAATTATGACAAGACAATGTTGAGAGTCTTGATCTTGCATTTACTAAACTTTTCAAAATTATATTCAGATGATGATCTTGCATTGACAAAATATTTGTAGTTACAAATTTTGGTGATGACAAACTACATACTTTCAGGACTGACATGAATTGTCCGGCGCTGCGCCAGTTCCTTGTAGAAAAGGGAATTGTTTTCTGCACTGTCGACAAAACAACTGATTTTTCAAAATTTTATCAAGAGGGAATTATAATTCCTACACACAACTGGATCGATATTCATAGTCTTGTCAAGATCCTAGGGGGCTCTAGGAAGGATGGAATGGCATCACTCGCAACTAGAATCCTCGATGAGTCATACGACAGAATGAAGAAAGATTTCCCTATGGATAGGCATGATTTCTGGGACGAGTGGCCGTTGTCTGATATAAACCTGAAGTATGTAGCCATAGATGCTTACGTGACTTACCAGCTGTACAAGAAGATCCATTTTTTCTATGTTACCTCGTGTTTTGCCCTATTTGCAAGAGGGAAGACGAGCTTAGGGGAGCCCTTTGTAGAAAATGCAGAATAGCTGAGTTTGAAGCTGCATATGCAAAGAAAATGGCTGCATCTGAAGCAGCTGACAGAGAGGCTGCAGAAGCAGCTGAAAGAGAGCTTGCAGCTGAAGCAGAAGCAGCTGACAGAGAGGCTGCATCTGAAGCAGCAAACAGAGAGGCAGCATCTTCTAGCGGCAACAATCAGGCCAGTGATGCACCCCTAATTGTGCCACAGGACACTGAAGATAGGGAAGCCAAGTCAGATCCTAGGTGGGACGTAGCATTTCGTGAGCCGTGGAGTACCTAGAATGGTCGCAGTTGGTCGCCTAGGAACGATGGCAAGCGCCTCAAGTGGTCTGATGAGAAGTGAATTAAATTTTACTTCTCAGTGTTATGTTTCTGTTTTGTGGAACTCAGTTAGCTTGTCAAGATGTCTAGGCCTCAAGTGATAGTAGTAAAATAAATTTAACCCTCTTTGTGTTATGTTTATGTATGTATCTTGTAGCTTGTCAAGATGGTAGCTCGTTAACTTGCAGTTTGAAAGAGTGCCCTTTTCCTCTCTCGCTAAACAACTATGTTTCAATTTGCCCAAATTGGTAGCAAATCTAGAGAAGATTCTCACTTCGATAATTTGTTCCCTTTTGGACCTATTTTTGCCTCCGACTGGGTAGCAAATCGAGAGAAGCAAATCACACCATGCAGAATACATTCATCCAGAAAACAAAACAAATGTAGATATAGCTGTGCGCAGCTAAATAGGATATAGCGATAGAAAGTAGGTTGCTTAACGAGGTTCGATGCATTCAGCCAGAAATAGGATGCAAGCAAAATAAAGAAAATCAAAAGAAGCTGCTTAGCAGCAGCAGCCGCTGCAGCATCATTTACATTCAAGGACACATCCAACCCGCCCTTCATGCGCCCGGGCCTCCGCCTCCTCCCACTGGCGCTTCCTCCACTTCTTGCTACCCAGTCCCTTGATCTTGGGGGCCTTGGGCCAGATTGGAGGCATGCGACCCTCTTTGATGGCCACCCGCTGGAGGTTTTAGAGGTGAATGCCGAGAGCCCGATGTTCAGCTATGTAGGCATTGATTTTCACGGTCTCGCGCTCGCCTCCTTCGTGGATGCCGGAGCCCGAGGCCTCTGCATGCTTCAGTAAGGAGTTGAAGTCTGTGCCGGCGAGACTCACGCAGCCGAAGGAGATCCCCTTGCAGAAGGGGCAGCGCCGGGAGCCGCCCCTGAGGAAGGCGTCGTACTGGCTGGCCCGCAGCCTCCTCAACACCTGCCAAGTCTTGATGTGGATGGACTCGTCATCGCTGCAGACGTCGCTGCCGGAAACCTATTGGAAGAAAAGGAAAACGGGGGAGTAGATGATGTAAGAAGACCGAGCAATCGAAATGCGAACAAGCGGATCCTAATAAACCAAGATCTAGCATCCAACGATGGGACGGTAGAAGAACCAGGGGAGGGGAGCAAACCCTAGTTACCTCCGACCATGGGTCGTCGATGCCGGTGTCGTAGGGGTTCAGCGGAGTGATGTACTTATCTGGATCATAGGTGCCCAAGAAGTGCTTGATATGCTTGTGACCGGTGGGGGCCTCCTCGTCGGCGGCCCCGTCGGTAGAGGGGACGGGGGCCTGGACAGGAACGACGGCTGCCATCGATGGCTCAACTGGGGCCTAGAGAGGGACGGTGACTGCTTTCAACGCGTCGCAGGGGACTGGCGAGGAGACGGGGGCCTCCTCCTCGGTAGCCTCGAAGACAATAATTGCCACCTTATCCTCCTCCGCCATCGCCGACATAGACAGGGTATTCTCGGGAGTTTGCGGGTGCTGGTGGGACAGTGGAGATGGTTGCGTGGGGAGAGTGAGCGAGAGTGAGAGTGGGTGTGCGGATAGGGGCTCTATAGTTAAGGTGGATGGAAGCAAGGCACGTTTTGTTGCACCACCGTGTAACGTGCCGCGCAGTCTACTGCACCATGCACCACGACACGCGCACGGTACATCACGTTTTTTCCCGGGCCATGCATGGTAGTTCTGTATTGAGCCACATGCAAAGGGCGTATACACAATTTCTATGTACGAAGTTTGACATGGCCCTAAAATTGGCGATAGTTAAAAGTGGAAATGTAGAGGGGAAGGTAGATGGCTGTACGGCGAGATTTGTGGGGTTGTGCTAGAACGGGTAGAGGGATGTGTTGATGGCTGCGAGGGACTCGATGAAGGCAGAGACGTTAGGTCTCGTCGATCTCAACTCTTCGGCCTCCGGCTAGCGCGTGCAAGCTTCTTACGGTGGGGCCCCAGTTGGAAGTGAGATTGAGAGCCGCTACGTAACAAATGGGATATGTCTTATTAAAATCAAGTGGCAATAAATTGCAGCTGTCCATCGACGACCATGCACTCGATGACGCATGTGTTGTGGTGTAGTAGTAGCAGTAGTAGGCTTTTCAGACTTGATTAAACGTGACATGACCGCTCAACGACTTTTTCCATGGATGGCTTCGTGTTCCTTCTTGTAGAAGTCTCACTGAGGGAGACGTCCGTGATGTCTCATGCTGTACTATGAAGGGCACGACATGTGAAACGATCATCGTTGGATCGCATAGAATCAACGGTTGGTGCGCACGATCCGCATGACAACTATGACAACCAATCAGGGAGTAGCAGACAAAGTGATCACAGGTTTGGGCTTCTATGAAAGATAGAGAGAGGGGGCAAAACTAAGTAGTGTCAAAAAACCAAGGGCAAAACTAAGTAGTATAAAAATGGAAAGTGAGTGTCGTGTACAATGAAATACATGGATAAACCAATGGTATTGCATGTCAGTTCTTCTCACAACCACATAAGGATACACCAGTTTCATTGCATGTGTGTTCTTTTCATGAACTACACCTAGTGTGATTGCATGTATGTGCTTTCCACAAACCACATATGGATACACCAGTGTCATTGGATGTCTATTCTTTTCATGAACCACACCTAGTGTCATTGCATGTGTGTTCCTCTAAACAAACCACACATGGATCCACCTAGTGTGATTGCATGTCTGTTCTTTTCACAAACCACACATGGATCCACCAGTGTCATTGCATGTGTGTTCTTTTCATGAACCACAGCTAGAGTCATTGCATGTGTCTTCTTCTAAACAAACCACATAAGGATCCTCAAGTGTCATTAGATGTGTGTTCTTCTCATGAACCACACCTAGTGTCATTGCATGTGTGTTCTTCTCATGAACCACACATGGATCCACCAGTGTCATTGCATGTGTGTTCTTTTCATGAACCACAGCTAGAGTCATTGCATGTGTGTTCTTCTAAACAAACCACATAAGGATCCACCAGTGTCATTGGATGTGTGTTCTTCTCATGAACCACACCAAGTGTCATTGCATGTCTGTTCCTCTAAACAAACCACACATGGATCCACCTAGTGTGATTGCATGTTTGTTCTTTTCAGAAACCACACATGGATCCACCAGTGTCATTGCATTTGTGTTCTTTTCATGAACCAAAACTAGAGTCATTGCATGTGTGTTCTTCTAAACAAACCACACATGGATCCACCTAGTGTCATTGCATGTCTGTTCCTCCAAACAAACCGCACATGGATCCACCTAGTGTGATTGCATGTCTGTTCTTCTCACAAACCACACATGGATCCACCAGTGTCATTGCATGTGTGTTCTTCTCATGAACCACAACCAGTGTCATTGCATGTATGTTCTTCTCACAAACCACATAAGGATCCACCAGTGTCATTGGATGTGTGTTATTCTCATGAACCACACATGGATCCACCCAGTGTCATTGCATGTCTGTTCTTTTCATGAACCACAGCTAGAGTCATTGCATGTTTGTACTTTCCACAAACAACACATTGATCCAGTAGTGTGATTGCATGTCTGTTCTTTTCATGAACAAGACATGGATCCACCAGTGTCATTGCATCTGTGTTGTTTTCATGAACCACAGCTAGAGTCATTGCATGTGTGTTCTTTCCACAAACCACACATGGATCCACCCATTGTACTTTCCACAAACAACACATTGATCCAGTAGTGTGATTGCATGTCTGTTCTTTTCATGAACAAGACATGGATCCACCAGTGTCATTGCATCTGTGTTGTTTTCATGAACCACAGCTAGAGTCATTGCATGTGTGTTCTTTCCACAAACCACACATGGATCCACCCAGTGTGATTGCATGCAAGATCACAAATGACAAAGACATGATAGAATCAATAATCAATCTGAAATAGCATCTCAATATCCATCGGATCCCCTCAAACACAACTGCATCTCAAGATCATCTATTTGTATTCTGCATGTTGTGTTTGCGGGGATCCGATGGATATTGAGATGTTATTTCAGACTGATTAATGATTCTATCATGTCTTTGTTATTTGTGATCTTGCATGCTTTCCGTTGTTAGTAGCTATCTTGGCCAAGTAGATGCTAGCAACTCCAAGAGTTAGTATTTATGCTCGATAGTGGCTTCATGCCTTTGGTAATCTGGGGAAGTGATAGAAATCTCTAAGTTACTAGATGTGATGTTGCTACTAGGGAGAAAACAACAATCCTTTGTTCATAAAACAATCGTATTGTTTAGTTTACACGTAATTCGTAAAGCAATAATCTACTGCTTGCAACTTAATACTGGAGGGGGTTCGGATGATAACCTGAAGGTGGATTATTAGTCATAGATGAAGTTGGATGGCGGTCTATGTATAATGTTGTAATGCCCAATCAAGTCTCAAAGGAGTCAAGATGATTAGTATATGCATGTATTGCTTTCTCGATGTTTGTGAACTGCCCCGCTGTAATTTGTTCACCCAGCATGTTATCTATCTTAAGGAGAGCCACCTCTAGTGAACTATGGATCCTGGTCCTTGTCTTTTACATACAATCGACAATCTTTTACTGCTTTGTGTTTACTTTCTGCAAACTTTTACTTCTTTCCATTCGATACGTTTAATCCTTTGTTTTCCGCAAAAAACGGTGAAATTGACAACCTCAGTGCAAGTTGGGGACAAAGTTCTGTGGTTGTGTTGTGTAGTTCTCCACGTTGCTACTAGCACCGGTAGTGCGCCCTGCCAAGGCTCAGCTAGCAACACCTTTGGGGTGTTTCCTTGCTCCTACTGGTTCGATTAAACCTTGGTTTCATAACTAAGGGAAACTTGCTGCTGTGCTCATCATACCTTGCTCTTGGGGTTCCCAACGAGCTCTACATCAACCACGCACCAGCACTTTTCTGGGCGCCGTGCATTGAGCCATCAAGCATTTTTCTGGCGCCGTTGCCGGGGAGTCAAGGACATCTTTACAAGGGGTGTCCCTCCTAACCAATCTCTTTACTTTGTTATTTTTGTTTTGCTTAGTTTCTTTTTGCTTTGTTTGCTTGTTTCTTTATCAAAAACACAATTTTTTTTAGTTTTACTAGTTTGCTTTCTTTATTAAAAAAACAAAAAATTAGTTCCTACTATAGTTGTTACTTTCATTGGTCTGTTATTATCTTGCTTTATCATGCTTTCTATCAATGGTTGGTTTCTTTGAAACTGATTCTTATTGGCAAGGTGGGTTCACGGAAGAACAAAAATATTATTATAATGAACACCGCTTGTCACAAAAAGGGAAACACTTATGGGAACAAATTGATAAATTGAATATCATTGCTAGAAATGTGTGCTCTACTTATAATGTTACTTATTGCTTTGATAAATCTTGTTGCTGTAGGAGGTATAAACACCTCCCTTTTCAATGTGAGTATAATGATAATGTTACCATATCTTCTTATGTTAAAGGGAATTATGACTTTTATGATGTGGAACAAATTGAAGAATTTATTGCTTGGAAGGGTGCATCTGAACTTGCTAGTTTGCTTGAAAATATTGATGATTCACCTTATAAATATGAGGTTTATGATATACTTAAATTTTGCTTTGATAATTACAAGGTAGAAAATGGCTATATTCTTGAATATCTTAATAGATGCTCTCCACCAATGGAAGAGACTAATGCCTTGCAGGAGCCTATGGAAGAAGAAATTGCCAAAACTGTAAGCTCATTGGATGAAAAAGAGGAGGAGAGTGATGATCAAGAGGAGGAAGAATGGATATACCCATCCCTACCTTCTAATGAGAGTAACTCTTTACCCTTACATTATTTGATTATACCCCATGCTTACCAAAGGAGGACGAATGTCATGTTCCTGAGGATTCTTTTGAAAATGTTTATAATAAAGCTCTAGTGCTTGAAGATCATGAAAATCATGCTTTATGTGATAGTTATATTGTTGAGTTTATTCATGAGGATACTGAAAATTATTATGAGAGAGGAAAATATGGTTGTAGAAGTTTTCATGGTAATGAAACACCTCTCTATGTGCTGAAAGTTTTGAAGTTGCTCTTGTTTTATCTACCCATTCTTGATACTATGTGCTTCTTTGATTTATTTTCCTACAAGATTCCTATGCATAGGAAGTCGTTTAGACTTAAATGTGTTTTGAATTTTCTTCTTGATGCTCTCTTTTACTTCAACTCATATTTCTTATGTGAGCATCTTCTCAAATTATCATGCCTAACTTAAAAGCGTTAAAGAAAAGTACTTATTGGGAGATAACCCAAAAGTTTTAGATGAGTCTTGGAAGTTATTACCTCTGTAATAACCGCTTCTTATAATTTTTATTTGCTTTTTGTGCCAAGAGTAACCTCTAATGAGAGAGAAGTAATGATTGGGAAAGTTGCTATCCCGAAACAGATTTCTGTGCTTCACCGTAAACATTCGTGTAAAATCTCTGAACGTCTTTTTGAGGCGTGGATTTTTGTGCTTCTGCCCAGGTTGTTTACTAACTTTCGTTAGTTCAACACTTTTTGATTTGAGCAACATATGGTCTTCGATAAAATTCGTCTTTACCTGCTGGTCTGTTTTGACAGATTTCTGCCATTTTCTGCATTTGCTTCTTGTTGGTTCCTTTTTGAGTTCTTTTGGGGAATTGAGCTTTTTGAGGGAAGTGCTACAGTAACTAGTGTTCTAATGGAAGTTTATTTGGTGTTAGAACTGAGTCTTAAGACTTATTTATCTTGAGTGCACTAATGTTGCTAATAAAGATTGTGTGAAGTTTTGTATGAAGGAAAAATTTCAGGTGTATGGAAGGAATGAGTAATGAGATGAAGGATGGACTAAAGCTCAAGCTTGGGGATGCCACGCTTGTCACCCCAAGAAATATCCAAGAAGTACAAGCGTCAAAGCTTGGGGATGCCCAAGGCATCCCCCTCTTCATCAATAAAAATCCCAGGTTTCTTCCAAACGCTTCATTTTTATTGTTTCATGCACAGTTGTGTTGTTCTTGGAGCGTCTTCTTTTTCGTTTTTGTTTTGGTTTTTCATTTTCTTTGGTTTTCTTAATTTTCTGAATAAATTGGTTGGACCCCCTCTTTCATACATTGGTTTGGAAATAGTTTGGTTTGATTTGGAAAAGAGTAGGAAAGTTCATACTTATGTGGTAAAAAGAGCTCGTTTTTAACTGTGGCCTATGCTCTGTCATGCCATGCTTGATATTGTTTTGGCTTTATGCTTAGTATTCTTTGCTGTAGCATGACTTGTTATAAACAATTGAGATTGCTTAATGTGCCTTGGATGAATCATTCGTTGTTTTAGCATATTAAAGCATAGTATAGTGGTATTCTCCTTTGATGCTTTATTTGGGTTGACTTGGCGCATGCTCACACCATGTTATGACTATCTCAAGTCACCATAGCCTATATGATCCTTTAGTTTTCAACTTGTAGTTTCACTTTATGCTTTGATCAATGATGTTTTGTCGCTCTGCATGATTATGGCCATTATTGCTCTCTTAGTTTGTCGCTCCCAGGCTTTTGCTAGCCTCCACAACAAAATATGAGTTCCACTCATGCATCCAACTCCCTAAACCAAGTTATTCCAAAGATTCCACCATACCTACCTACTAGCTTATGCTATTCCAAGTATATTCATGCTTTTGTTTACCTTCCAAATTAAACTTGTTATGAGAAAACTAGTGATTAAAGCTCTCATGAACTTGATGGCACACTTTACTTTTTCTTGCACTTAATAAACTTGAACCATTGTGTCTTCTATGTTGTATATGCTTTCACTTATTTATTGGGAATTAGCAAAACCATGCTTTCATGGGGAACGCTTTCAACATTGCACTTGGTACTTGTACCTAGTTGATATCATGCTCTTTTGTATATGGATGTCGTCGGTGTGAAATGAAAGGGGAGCTTGTAAGTCCATGGAGTTATGTATATGTGTTAGAGAAACGCCTGAGCTGCTGGTCTAATCCATGCTGACATGGTGGAAACCTGCAGCGTAACAATAATGAGTTGTCTATGAAGCATTCTTCTTATAAAAAAAGAGTCCTATATTGAGAAAAAAAGAGAAAAAAAGAAAAAAAAGAGATACTATGAAAAGAGGAAAGAGAGAAAAAAGCACCATATTCCCATGGTAAATAAGAAGAATGCTGAGATGCTCATTGTCTGCTTGCCTTTTCATTTTGATATGGGGATTCTTCCGTATCATCGGGCAAGGGGTACCCCGTTGGCGGTTCTCTATGATACACATGTACTTACAATGACAAGAACTTACCGGTGACTAAACTTGAGTATCATGAGGAGCGGTCCTCGTATACAAGGGACATGAGATTTCTAACTTATACTTCATCAAGCATGTACACCATAGTTTGTTCACTTTAACCTTAATCACTTCAAGATGCTTATGATAGGGGCAATGAGAGCTGAAAGCTATAAGTACCATAATTTTTGGAAGCTCTATATGAGACTTGAATCCCTACTTCCTTCTATGAAGGCCTTTCTTCCACCATTGTATTGAGTCTCCACCTTCTACCTTTATGCACCTACTTTGAGAGCATAGTGGCCATTCTTAGTTCTATGTGCATTGTCCCAAGACTACTTGATTGATGCATAACTTGTTATTGCTTGTTCTAAACTATTTGTATCTAGTCACTCTTATGAACTTTGAAGGTGTCCTATGCATTTATATCTGCTACTCTATTGAGGGACAAGCTGAATACTATTATGCTATGTTTTCTTTATGTGAAACAAACGAACGTCTTGCAAAGCATTGTTATTCATGAATCTTTTGTTTGTGCCTTTTCATGTTGCATCATAGTTTCTTTGTCCTATTGCTAGAACTTTGTCTTTCGTGTTATGATTGAAGTACTATGATCCCAGCTTTGAATGTTTTGCAAATACTTTGATCAAGTCTTTGATGGTGCATGTCACCTCAAAAATTATTCTTTCTTTTTATCACTTACCTACTCGAGGACGAGCATGAGTTAAGCTTGGGGATGTTGATACATTGCAAATGTATCTATAATTTTTGATGTTCCATGCTTAGTTTTATCCACTTTCTTGTGTTTTGTTCCAACTTTGGAGTACTTTTCATATGATTTCTTGGACTAACCTATTAACAAGAGCCATAGTGCCAGCTGCCTGTTTTCTGCTGTTTTTGGTTCCAGGAAAGTCAGAAAATGAATATTCTCGGAATTGGACGGGACAAAAGCCAAAGTGCCTATTTTTTGAGAAGTCATCAAGTGCCAGAATACGAGACGGAGAGGGGCTAGGGGGCCACCACACCACCTGGCCGTGCGGCCTAGCCTGGCCTGTGCCAGGGGGTGGTGCGGCCGCCTCCAGCACCCCCTCGTCCTCTCCTTCCGCCTATAAGATGCCCTCAGGATGAAAACCCTAAGTACCCGATCAAAAAATCCACGAAAGAGTCAGTAGCCGCCGTCATCTCCATCCCTAGATCGGGAGGGATCTGAAGCTCGTCCCGGCACCCTACCGGAGAGGCGAATTCACCCTGGAGGCCTTCTTCATCACCATGCAAGCCTCCGGTATGATGCGTGAGTAGTTCATCCTTGGACTACGGATCCATGTAGTAGCTAGATGGCTGGTTCTCCTCCTTTGTGCTTTCATGTCTAGATCTTGTGAGCTCCGTTCATGATCAAGATCATCTATTTGTATTCTGCATGTTGTGTTTGCGAGGATCCGATGGATATTGAGATGCTATTTCAGATTGATTATTGATTCTATCATGTCTTTGTTATTTGTGATCTTGCATGCTTTGTGTTGTTAGTAGCTATCTTGGCCAAGTAGATGCTAGCTACTCCAAGAGTTAGTATTTATGATCGATAGTGGGTTCATGCCTCTGGTAATCTAGGGAAGTGACGACTTGACCCCGGCGAGGCGCGGAGCGAGGAAGCAGCGGGGTCGGTGAACGCGCAGAGGTGGAGACGCGGATGCGCGGGATCGACGAGGAGGAGCTCTGGAGGCGGGGATCCGAGGGAGGCCGACGGCGGCGGCGCGACTCGATGGGGAGGCGGCTCGAGCGGAGGGGATCGCGACAGGGAAGGGGAGGGACGCGGAGGAGGTCGCCGGCCGACGGTGGCTTGGGAGTGAGCTTGTGGCGAGGGACCCGGCGGCGACGATGGTGGGGTCGCGCGGTCGGGGCCGGTGCTGGAAGGCGGCGGGCGGTGGCGGTTGGGGGCGACCGGCTTGAGGAGGAGGGAGCAGCCCCGGGCGGCGCTGTGGTGGTAGCTGAGGTCGGGGGCGGCGAGACACCGGGCGGCGGAGCTCGCGGGGCGGGTGGCAGAGAGGCCCGGCGGAGCGCGGGCGCGTCGGCCAGAGGAGGGAGACGGGGAAAGGCGCGTGGGGTGGTGGGGGTTGGTGAGCGAGGGAGAGAGACGTGCGGGACAGGGAGGAGGTGGGGCCTGGTGTGGGGATGGGTGCAGGTGGGGAGGCGTGGCGATCGGGGGGATCCCGAGGTGGTGTGGGGCCGGGCGCGGGAGCTTTGTCGGGCGGGTGTGTGCGGTGCGTGCGTTGGCCGCCGCGTTGCAGCTGCTGTGCGCGCGCGTGTGTGCGTGAGTGCATGTGTGGCGGCGGCAGGAAGGGAGAGGGGGTTTTAGGGTTAGCTGGTGGGGTGGTAGGCTGGCTGCCTCCCCTACTATAACGTTTATTATTATTATTATTATTATTTATTTATTTTTATTAGACTATTATTTTTTTTATTTATAAAAGACTTTTGTAAATATCTTTTAGACAAACAAAATATCCGGAAGAGACCGGAGTTTTAATTTGAAATAAAGACGGGGTGTTTAGAAAACAAAATAGACTTTTTGTAAATAGTTTTATGCAAACAAATGCAACATGACATGACGATGCTCAAATGCAAGGTGGCATGATGACATGAGCATGCGGTCATGACGATGTAATGCACAAAAACAACGCGATTTTCTAGTAGTGGTTTTTGCGGGACGCCACATACAGAGAGCATCATCAGAGTTACTGTGTGTTCACCACAGAAGAGACAGACAGAAAGAGTTTGCGGCGCTGACACATGGAAGTAAATGCGGTAATGCCAGCAGTGATGAGGTATATGCCTTGGTCAGACCAGGAAATTAACTGGAGCATTAAAGATCATCCGAAGCTTATGCCAAGCCCTGGTTCATACGCGCTAGTGTTGGACCCAACATTCATTGGGCCTAACATCAATGTGAGGTTCTCAAAGGTGCTAATCGACAATGGTAGTAGCATCGACATCATGTATAGCAGGCCAGCTTTGAACAAATTTATGGCAAGTACTCATATCAGTTACTTGAAAATGAAGCTGCCCGGGCCAAATGGTGTGATTACCATAACTAGTGATTTCCGACGTTCCATTGAGTGCGCGTCTACCGGGTCTAACCTGGCCGAGTCACTCGTGATTGCGCAAGAAAAAAGAAAGATCCAAGAGGTGGTGGCATTGGCTCAGTCCGCACAGCAGTATATGCCGGCGCTGAGTAACCCGCATGGTAGTGTCTCATTCCAAGCGACAAAGGATACCAAGAAAGTGCCTGTTGATGATATGTTCCCAGAGCGCACTGTCACAATTTGTGCCGGGTTAAATGACAAATAGGAAAGCGAGCTCGTCAACTTCCTCCGTGAGAATCGGGATATTTTTGCTTGGTCCACACAGGACTTGCAAGGTGTTCCGAGGGAGTTGGCCAAGCACTATTTGAATGTGAGACCCGAAGCAAAGCCGGTGAAGCAACCTCTCCGCCGCTTCGCCGAAGACAGGGAAAAGTCATAGGAGATGAGATAGCTCGGTTGTTGGCTGCTGGATTTATCATGGAAGTACTTTATCTAGATTGGCTGTCTAATCCAGTGCTGGTGGGAAGAAGAAGGATGATCCGAACGTAGTAGTGGTTTAGGCATGTGTATCGATTACACAAACCTGAATAAGGCGTGCCCAAAAGATCCATTCCCACTGCCAAGGATAGACCAAGTCATAGATTCTACTGCTGGGTGTGAGTTGTTGTCGTTCATTGATGCATATTCTAGTTTCCACTAGATACCCCTGAACCCAAGTGATCAAATAAAGACTGCGTTTATCACCCCGTATGGGGCTTATTGCTACCGGACCATGCCATTTGGTTTACGTAATGCAGGGGCAACGTACCAAAGATGTATGCAGAAATGTTTACACGACCAAATTGTTCAAAATGTACAGGTATATGTGGATGATGTTGTTATAAAGCCCAAGGAAAGCAAAACGCTCCTTGACGATATCAGGCAGACATTCACGAACCTAAGGAGGTTCCGAATGAAGCTTAACCCGAAGAAATGTACCTTCGGTGTCCCGGCTGGAAAATTACTCGGATTTCTTGTCTCTAGCCAAGGTATCAAAGTTAATCCAACTAAAATCCGGGCCATAGAGCGAATGGAACTGCCGAAGTGTGTTAACGATGTCCAGAAGTTCACTCGTTGCCTAGCATCCTTAAGTCGGTTTGTATGTCGGTTGGGAGAAAAGGCATTGCCTCTCCATCAACTCATGAAAAAGTCAGACAAGTTCATTTGGACGCCGCTGGCCAATGAAGCCTTTAACCAATTAAAGAAGATGTTAGCCACTGCACCAGTGTTAGCCTCTCCACTATCAAAGGAGCCAATGTTTCTCTATATAGCCGCAACCAACCGAGTTGTAAGTGCAGTAATTGTGGTAGAGCGCGACGAAGAGGGTAAGTTAGTGCAAAGGCCAGTGTATTATCTGAGCGAGGTATTATCAGCCTCAAAACAAAATGATCCGTACTATCAGAAAGTGGCGTATGGTGTGTACATGCCGGCAAAGAAGCTAAAACACTATTTTGAGGAGCACCCCATCAAAGTAATATGTGAGGCTCCCATATCCGAGATAATGAGTAACAAGGATGCAAGTGGCAGGACTGCAAAATGGGCAATCGAGCTAGCTCCTTATGCGCCACAATAATACAGAAGATAAGCAATCATGTCTCAGGCTGTAGCTGACTTTTTTGTGGATTGGGCCGAGGTGCAGTACGAGCCACCATTGCCAGATTCGAATTTTTGGAGCATGCACTTTGACGGGTCAAAAACAAAAACCGGGTTAGGTGCCGGAGTTGTGCTTACCTCGCCTAAGAAGGACCAGCTGAAATATGTGTTGCAGATCCACTTCGTAGCATCAAACAATGTCGCCGAATATGAGGCACTTTTACATGGGCTCAAAGTAGCAAAAGAAATCGAGATACGTCGGATCCAATGCTTTGGCGACTCGGATTTGGTAGTTCAGCAAGTTTCAGGGCTGTGGGACACTCTTGATCCAAACATGGCACTGTACAGATTTCACGTGCAGAAGATATCTGGTTACTTTGAGGGATGCGAATTTCACCGTGTACCCTAGGTGGAAAATGAGGCTGCCGACGTATTGTCAAAACTCGGATCAACCCGACAAGCAATTCCACCGGGTTTAGCATTAGAGCACCTCAGAAAACCATCTATCAGGCCGTCCCCAGAAACCGACTCAATCTACGTCCCGGAAGATCCGGAGTCCAGAGCTGTACCCATGGACATTGACGTGGGAGGTGGAACGCGAAACCCGGGGACTGCTTCGCAAGACCCAGGGACTACTTCGCAAGACCCGGGGACTGCTCAGCGCGATCCGGCTGAGGTTATGTCGGTGGATCAGATGGAAGTTGATGAGGATGTGTTCCCTATACGAGCAATCCCAGCTTGGGCACTACCTATATTTCAATTCTTGAAAGATGGAACTTTACTCGTTGAGGAGGTGCTTTCCAGGCAAACTCAGAGAAGAGCAAAGGCATACACGATCATCAATTCCAAGCTATACAAAAGGAGTGTGACTAGTGTCCTCCAGCGATGTGTTGACCCGGAGGAAGGACTGGACATCCTCCGAGATATACATCAAGGGGAATGTCGGCATCATGCCTCGTCCAGAGCCTTGGTAGCAAAAGCTTTCCGTCATGGGTTCTACTGGCCAAGTGCCTTGGAACAAGCAGAAGATCTGGTAAGAAAATGCAATGGCTATCAAAGATATGCCACCAAGACACATATGCCAATGCCTGAGCTCAAGGCCATACCAATTAATTGGCCATTTGCCGTATGGTGCTTGGATATGGTTGGCCCTTTCAAACCAGCAAGAGGGAACATGACCCACATCTTGGTCATGGTTGACAAGTTTACAAAATGGATTGAGGTGAAGCCAATAAGGAAATGTGATGGAGCTACAGCCGTAACATTCCTCAAAGATATCATCTTGAGATACGGTTATCCTCACAGTATCATAACGGACAATGGCACAAATTTTGCTGAAGGAGCATTTGCGCGTTTCTGCCGAGATAAGAGGATCCGACTAGACGTAGCCTCGGTAGCTCACCCCGCGTCGAACGGACAAGTAGAAAGATCCAACGGATTAGTATTGTCCAGGATAAAACCCCGGCTCATTGAGTCGCTGCAAAGATCAGCGGGGTGCTGGATAGAAGAACTACCAGCGGTACTGTGGAGTTTAAGAACAACTCCGAATCGATCAACAGGCTATACGCCATTTTTTCTGGTATATGGGGCAGAAGCTGTATTACCAGCCGACATGGTGCATGACTCGCCTAGGGTCACCCAATACACGGAAGCCGAAGTGCAAGAAGCCCGGCAAAATGATGTTGATCTGCTGGAAGAAGCGAGAGAATTGGCATTGTCCAGATCCGCCATATATTAGCAAAATCTCCGACGCTATCATAGCCGGAAAGTAAACCCCCGTGTATTCCGGGAAGGTGATCTGGTACTCCGGTTGGTACAACGTACTGCTGGCATGCACAGGTTATCCCCCCATGGGAAGGGCCATTCATTGTGAGCAAAGCAATGCACAATGACTCATATTATCTTATGGATGCAAAACCACAGGAGAAGAACAAGGCGGACAGGTCCGGCGAGGAATCTAAGCGTCCATGGAATGTAGCTCTACTTCGTCCTTTCTACACTTAGCAGAGAAGTGTGTGTATCCGAGTCTCTCATATGTCGGTATGTATACCGGCATTGAGCTTATCAATGAAATGTTGGCACCTCGAGCAGTAACTTGGGGACTGCCTCAATAATATTTGTTGTCTTCTGTATTTGTTATTTATATGTCGGCTGGTATAAGTTCCTTCTACCTAAGCCAGATTAGTAGTGTGTGAGCACCAAAAACCCAAATCTTCGATTTGCTGCTGTCCAACAAGATTTGGCTTCATGGAAAGCAAGAGAACAAGTTTGGAATTGCGTAGCACATAAAAAACGACTAAGAAAAGAAACTTAATCGAGCCGATGTTTGTTATTCGGACAAACCTTGTGTTTACCTGATAATTAATTTGCTGAATTATTTTGAGCTAATCCTAAAGTTTCCAAGTATTGTTAAGTCAATTTTTGAAGCTCGGACTCGTAAGTCATAAAACCGAACTAAGGTAGACACAAGCCGAGCCAAGAAATTGGAGGAACAAGAAAATGAAACTCGGGGACTACGCCCAAGTTAATCTGGCACAAAAACTTAGTAGCAAAATATCACTTGCATGCGTAATACAAAGATCCCCGGCATACCGGGGATCTGATAAACTTTAAAGTGTTTTTTGCTCAAGGAGCAGCAGGAGGAGGCAATTCGGCGCCAACGGGCGCAGCTCCAGCTTCGGCTTCAACGTCATCTTCGCCTTCCTCGATGTCCGAGGCTTCGTCCTCTTTGTCCTCACGTGAATCATCTTTAGCATTTTCGGCATTTTCGTCCTCAGCGGCACCTAGGAAACATGGTCCCTCATTCCATTGATGAATAGGGGCATATTCAATGAGAGCATGGGCGCAAGCCTTGCGCGGAGCTATCCACTCCGGGTCGTTGGACCACCTGGATTCGTTGCGCATGCGTGCAAGGAGATTGAGGTCATTCTTCTCATACCACGTAAGCACGTAGTGGAGAACAAGCTCAGCTCCGGCGCGTCCGACAGACTCCCTCCAAAGATCGAGCTAGGTCTCGCAGTCCATTAATTTGTCAACGAGAGCTGCGGTACCCTCTGGAGTATCTTCATCAGGCCAAAAGGCGTTGAAGATCCGGATTGCCATGTCAAGGATATCCTTGCCATAATTCTTCACAATTTCCACGCGAGAAGACAGACTGACCAGCAGGTCCTCCATGTCGTAAGGAATTTCTCCAGCGTCAGGAGCAATTGGGGTACCCCTCTGCTGGCGGAACTTGGCAACAATAGTGCTGGCAATGGCATTGCCCTCTGGAAATTTGCCTAAAAACAAGACAAATGAAGCAAGTAAGGAAAATACAAGTGAAGAAACTCGGAGAAACTAATGCCGGATGAAAGAAAAGAACTTACAAGAAATGTGGTTGTGGATCCGGGTCAACTCCTTGGTAGAGTCATCACGCCTTTTCCAGAGTTGCGCAAGTTCAGTATTCGCCGACTCAAGCTTAACATCGGCCTCCTTGAGAAGTTCTTGGTCCTTGGCGATCTGGAGGTCAAGGCGCTCTCGTTCTTCAGTAAAGTCTTGGCCTGCTTTCTCCAGCTCGGATTTGTGTTGTGCCTTGAGCTTCTTCATATTTACCTTAAGCTTGGCAATTTGTTCATCTTTGGTCCGCAGGAGGGCAAGCTCGTCGTCCTTCTTCTTGAGTTCAGCTTGGTGCTGCCCTGCTTGTTCGAGAAAATGCAGCATCATATCAGGCACGGGCACACTATCTTCAAGAGAGGCTGAAATAGTTTGTTGAACCGGCAAAGCCGAGGTATGAATATTTACCGAGCCAAGGAAAGAAAGGAGATAGAGAGCATAACAAGGTTGAGAAAGAATAACTTACCGTTTATCTGGTCCAAGCTCTTCCTCATGAGGACATTCTCAGCCTCCACCCCAGCTGCGAAATCCGAATGATGGATTAGTTCGGCGGAAATAGATGAAGAGAAATAGAAAAATACAAGGGAGAAAACTTACCCCTTTTATCGTGTTCGGCGATAAGTGAAGTATGTTTTGCACGCAACATTTTGTGAGTATCCAAGAGACGCTGAAACTCAGCGCTCCGGCGATTGGTAGTCACCTGAAAAGAGTACAAAAGGATAGCTTAGTCTTGTGCATATTCGAAGTGTACAAAATCCGGGCCAAGTGAAACTTAACCCGGCTCTAGGTGTGTGGATATTCAAAGTGTACAAAATCCAGGCCAAGTGGAACTTAACCCGGCTCTAGGTGTGTGCATATTTGAAGTGTACAAAATCTGGGCCAAGTGGAACTTAACCCGGCTCTAGGTGTGTGCATATTTGAAGTGTACAAAATCTGGGCCAAGTGGAACTTAACCCGGCTCTAGGTGTGTGCATATTCTAAGTGTACAAAATCCAGGCCAAGTGGAACTTAACCCAGCTCTAGGTGTGTGCATATTCGAAGTGTACAAAATCCGGGCCAAGTGGAACTTAACCCGGCTCTAGGTGTGTGCATATTTGAAGTGTACAAGATCCGGGCCAAGTGGAACTTAACCCGGTTGTAGGTGTGTGCATATTCGAAGTGTACAAAATCCGGGCCAAGTGGAACTTATCCCGGCTCTAGGTGTGTGCATATTTGAAGTGTACAAGATCTGGGCCAAGTGGAACTTAACCCGGCTCTAGGTGTGTGCATATTCGAAATTATTAACGAGCTATGTTAGTTCTCTAAGGAGCATCCGGCCGAGCAACGAGTTACTCCCCCGGAGGCTTGGGGACTAATGGTTATATCACTAATATCTTCTGCATACTAAGGAAAAGGGCGAAGTAACGCACCTCCATCATCTGACCTTCAAGGTTGATTGCCTTGGCAGCGGTATTCATCTGGGCAGCAAATTCGGCGGGACCGAACTTCTCCAGGAGATCGCCATTGTGGATGAACTCCGCCTTGTTCCAGTTGTTCACAAACTCGATCAAGGTCGGAGGATATCGTTCGCTGGTGAGCATGTGGGGTGCAACTAGACCCTTAGCATGAGATTCCCTCCTCTCAACCTAGGCAATGGCGGGGCTGGTGTGCAAAACAAGTTGCGCCTCAGCTAGCTCGGCGGGGGCGTCCTTCGATGGTGGAGTATTTTTCGTGAGCATGGACGCAAGTGTGCGCTGTCCAGCCTCGATTGACGCCGCCTTGGTGGCGTTAGGAGCCTTTTTTCCCTTGGGCTACTGCTGAGAGGTGGAATTTGCTACGGCGGATTTGCCCTTGGTGCTACAGGTACCTTCTTGCCGAGTCTTGGAAGACTCGAACGAGGCGGAGGGGCTTGGCACTGTTGCGGGTGCCTATGCTGTTGCTGCTGGTGCAGGAGCTGATGATGGTGCTGGTGCTGATTTTCGTTTTGGTGGTGGTGTTGTGGGTATCTCGGACGAAGCTGGTTGCGGTGGAGCCGAAGTGGTGGTTGCCGTTGCCTCGGCAGAGCCAGTTTCCCCCGCTCCGAGGTTGACCTCCTTTTGACGAGGTGGGCTGGAACCCGGAGCGGCCGCTGAACCCTCCTGAATGGGGCTCAACGGGCGTGAATCATCGCCACGAGGGGGAGAAGGGCTATGTCGGAGCGGTGAAGCAATGCCGGACCCACTCTGAGGGACCTCTACCACGGCCCTGCCGAATCACATTATGAATGATGAGAAACTATAACAAAGGAAGAACAAATGAATAGCAAAGGGAGAAGTGGTTTACTCATCCGAGGTCAAAGGCTCCTTGGGCTTCCGAGCCCTCTGGGTTATGGCTTTGGTTGTAGGCTTGGTGGCAGCTTTGTCCGCGAACTTCTTTCGCCTTTTAGCTGGCTGAGAAGGTCCGGAGGAAGAAGCAGATGCGGCCCCCCTCTTCTTCTTTGGTGCTACCGGGATAGGCTCACCCACGGCAAGGGGAGGGTCTTCATGGATCTGCCCACAGGGGTTAGCTGATGTCGGAAAAGCATAAGAAAGGGGGAAAGCTTCAAATACCTCCATCACCTCAACGTCCAAATCATCTTCATCGTCGGGCCAATCTCTAATGGAAGAGAGTTTATCGGTGGGTCGCTTGGTCGCGTCAGCCATCAGCAGGAACATCTCCTGATCCGGTTCCTCCTTGTCCGAGGTATCTCGATCAGCCGCCCATTTGAGAGAAGGCTCGATGCCATCTTCAATGGTTTGCTGAAGAAACATCTAAGGGAAATAAAAAACAACAGGATTAAACATACAACAAACATATGATTTAATTCGGAAAATGTTTGGGGCACGAGACTTACCACAGGGGGAAGCCTATCTCGGCAGAAGTGTTCGATCCCCCACGTCCACTCAGAAGAGAAGTTTTTGTGGGTGGCCAACAGGGCCTTGACCCGGCGGTAGATCTCGGTGTTGCTCAACTCAAAAGACGAAGTCTGGTTGGTGTCATGGCCCCAGCTCATGTGATAGACTTTGTGCGTACGTTTCTGGAGGGGGGAGATCCGGTTGCGGACAAATGTGATCATGGCGTCCTCATTGCGCAATCCAAGATCCTTCAGCTCCTTGAACCTCTTGTTGACTTGGTTCGCTAGGACGGTAGGTTCTTGGGGATCTTGTCCCACAAATCCGGATTAGGAGGACCCGGAGCATAGGGGCGCAGCCGGATCAGATCTTCAGATGTGCTATTCCGGACATAGAAGAAGGTCCGGGCCCATCCCTTGCAAGAATCAAGCCTCGTGACTCGGGGGAAGATGGACTGCTTCCGGGGAGAGATAGATGCAGCGCCAAACTGTGTGAGCTGCTTATCCTTCGGGTCAAGCTCTATGTTCGGAATCACATTCCGGCGGAGGCCAAAGAACCGGATCCAGAGCTCCTTCATGGGCCACAGTACAGCGTAGCCCTCGATGGTGGAAGCAAAGGCAAAGAGAGATGTGATGGCGTTAGCTAGAAGATGGTGCGGCTAAAGCTCATACATAGTGAGCCAGTCGTGGAAAAAATCACTAAATGGGAGACGAAAACCGCGTTGGAAGTGGGATAGAAACACTACATACTCACCCGGATTGGGTGAGGGGGCAAGCTCGGTGGCGGCAAGACATGCGGTGACGCCCTCCGGGATATGCCTAGTGCGATACAGCCAGTCAAGGTCATCCTGGCAGACCCAGGACCCGGCCCAGCCGCCGCGGTCGGCGTTCGCCGCGTCCTCCTCCATTTCCTGCTCAGCAACGGCGAGGTCCTCCTCTGTCATCTCAAGGTCACTATCCTCACTGGCGCTAGCAGCGGTGGGAAGCAGTGGCCTAGAATGATGAGGACCCATGGCGGAGGAGATGCGCGGAGGCGGCGGAGACGTCGATGCACGACGAAGTGGTGCGGCGGCGGCACGGCTAAGCAGATGCGGTGGCGGCGGAGCTGTCGCTGGAGAAGGAGAGGAAGAAGAAGAGGCATAGGGGCACGGAAGTGGGGAAAAGACCCAAGGGGCGCACCCCTCCCCTATTTAACCACTCCCTTGAGGGGTAGTGGGATCGCACTATGCGGACGAGCCACACAGTGTCTCCGTGTATGACCCGGATTGACCAATCAGCGACGAGCCATAGGAAGGGCCACATGGCGCAGCGGATCCCACGACATGATGTTATGATGCAGTTAACGAGGAGGCAGGCACGATGTGACGTGTGCTACAGTAAATTCTGACAGTAACTGCGGCGGTTACTGTCGCAGGCCCTAAAAATGAGGCAAAGTAATGATTAGCCTCCACGTGGGGAAGTGTACAAGAGAAGGAAGATTGACTCGGATGAGTATGAGGTGACCCGACCAGCAAGTAAAATCTTGGAATGTGCCAAGGGAAAGTAAACCTATGGAATCTGAGATAGGGGGTAACTCGAAAAGGGAGCGAAAGCTCGGTGAAATTGAACCTGCTGTGGCCTTAGCGGCTAAGGCAGCCAAGACCGCACCAGCTTCGGGGACTAATGTTGGGGGGATACCCCCGGGTAGGGTCACGCCGGGGTATAAAGGCCAAGATAGCCGAGGTACGGCAAGGTCAAAGCAAGTACTGACCGAGTCACCTCAAGGCAGGCCGAATCACGGGGTAACCCGGACCAAGGGATGTCCACCTAACTGGGTCTTAACTGACTTAAGCCGTATGTCGGCAGGATATATCTAACTTGTATGCAGGTACAGGTGTGGCCGGATCAACTAAGTACGATCCGGGTTATATCAAGCTTGTAAGAGAAGGAAGGTATCTCGCTGGTCAAAAGATGACCACTGTGCGCAGAGCGTGAGCAAAGCGGACAGAGGCCAGGACCACCGAGGCGTGGCCGACAAAGGTGACGATGCCTGTGTCGGATGACGCGGGCGCCGCAGAGGCTCACGTAGCCTCTGCATGTATGACGCCGGGAAAAAGTGACCCGGTCGGCTTACTATTTTGGGAGGAGGCATATTCCAAGGAATATGCCTCCACGTATGCCCTAACTAGAGACCTGGCTACCCCTATATAAGGAGGGCTAGGGCCTCAGTAGTGAGGGTTGGATTCTATTTGGTTGATCCCCAGATTACCAGAGGCATGAACCCACTATCGAGCATAAATACTAACTCTTGGAGTTTCTAGCATCTACTTGGCCAAGATAGCTACTAACAACAGAAAGCATGCAAGATCACAAATAACAAAGACATGATAGAATCAATAATCAATCTGAAATAGCATCTCAATATCCATCGGATCCCCGCAAACACAAAATGCAGAATTACAAATAGATGATCTTGATCATGAACGGAGCTCACAAGATCTAAACATGAAAGCACAAAGGAGGAGAACCAGCCATCTAGCTACTACATGGATCTGTAGTCCAAGGATGAACTACTCACGCATCACACCGGAGGCTTGCATGGTGATGAAGAAGGCCTCCAGGGTGAATTCCCCACTCCGGCAGGGTGTCGGGAAGAGCTTTAGATCCCTCCCGGTCTAGGGATGGAGATGATGGCGGCTACAGACTCTTTCGTGGATTTTTTGATCGGGTACTTAGGGTTTTCGTCCCGAGGGCATCTTATAGGCGGAAGGAGAGGTCGAGGGGGTGCTGGAGGCGGCCGCACCACCCCCTTGCGCATGCCAGGCTGGGCCGCACGGCCAGGTGGTGTGGTGGCCCCCTGGCCCCTCTCCGTCTCGTATTGTGGCATCTGATGACTTCCGGAAAAATAGGCACTTTGGCTTTTGTCCCGTCCAATTCCGAGAATATTCATTTTCTGACTTTCCTGGAACCAAAAACAGCAGAAAACACGCAGCTGGCATTGTGGCTCTTGTTAATAGGTTAGTCCAAGAAATCATATGAAAAGTACTCCAAAGTGTGGACAAAACACAAGAAAGTGGATAAAACCAAGCATGGAACATCAAAACTTATAGATACATTTCAAATGTATCAACACCGCCAAGCTTAACTCCTGCTCGTCCTCGAGTAGGTAAGTGATAAAAAGAAAGATTAATTTTTGAGGTGACATGCACCATCAAAGACTTGATCAAAGTATTTGTAAAACATTCAAAGCTAGGATCATAGTACTTCAATCATAACATGAAAGACAAAGTTCTAGAAATAAGACAAAGAAACTATGATGCAACATGAAAAGGCACAAACAAAAGATTCATGAATAATAATGCTTTGCAAGACGTTTGTTTGTTTCACATAAAGAAAACATAGCATAATAGTATTCAGCTTGTCCCTCATAGAGTAGCAAATATAAATGCATAGGACACCTTCAAAGTTCATAAGTGTGACTAGATACAAATAGTTTAAAAACAAGCAATATCAAGTTATGCATCAATCAACTAGTCCTGGGACAATGCACATAGAACTAAGAATGGCCACTATGCTCTCAAAGTAGGTGCATAAAGATAGAAGGTGGAGACTCAATATAATGGTGGAAGAAAGGTCCTTCATAGAAGGAAGTAGGGATTCAAGTATCATAAAGAGCTTCCAAAAATTATGGTACTTATAGCTTTCAGCTCTCATTGCAAACTATGGTGTACATGCTTAACGAAGTATAAGTTAGAAATCTCATGTCTCTTGTATACGAGGGCCACTCCTCATGCTACTCAAGTTTAGTCAGTGGTAAGTTCTTTTCATCATAAGTACATGTGTATCATAGAGAACCGCCAACGGGGTACCCCTTGCCCCATGATACGGAAGAATCCCCATATCAAAATGATAAGGCAAGCAGACAACGAGCATCTCAGCAATCTTCTTATTTACCATGGGAATATGGTGCTTTTTTCTCTCTTTCATCTTTTTATAATCTCTTTTTTTCTCTTTTTCTCTTTTTTTCTCAATATAGGAATCTTTTTTATAAGAAGAATGCTTCATAGACAACTCATTATGGTTACGCTGCAGGTTTCCACCATGTCAGCATGGATTAGACCAGCGGCCCAGGCGTTTCTTTAACACATATATAGACCTTCATGGACTTACAAGCTCCCCTTTCATTTCACATCGACGACATCCATATACAAAAGAGCATGATATCAACTAGGTACAAGTACCAAGTGCAATGTTGAAAGCGTTCCCCATGACAGCATGGTTCTGCTAATTCCCAACAAATAAGTGCAAGCATATACAACATAGACGACACAATGGTTCAAGTTTATTAAGGGCAATAAAAAGTAAAGTGTGCCATCAAGTTCGTGAGAGCTTTAATCACTAGTTTTCTCATAACAAGTTTAATTTGGAAGGTAAACAAAAGCATGAATATACTTGTAATAGCATAAGATAATAGGTAGGTATGGTGGACTCTTTGGAATAACTTGGTTTAGGGAGTTGGATGCATGAGTGGAACTCATACTTGGTTGTGGAGGCTAGCAAAAGACTGGGAGCGACAAACTAAGAGAGCAATAATGGCCATAATCATGTAGAGTGACAAAACATCATTGATCAAAGCATAAAGTGAAACTACAAGTTGAAAACTAAAGGATCATAAAGGCTATGGTGACTTGAGATAGTCATAACATGGTGTGAGCATGCGCCAAGTCAACCCAAATAAAGCATCAAAGGAGAATACCACTATACTATGCTTTAATATGCTAAAACAATGCATGATTCATCCAAGGCATATTAAGCAATCTCAATTGTTTATGACAAGCCATGCTACAGCAAAGAATACTAAGCATAAAGCCAAAACAATATCAAGCGTGGCATGACAAAGCATAGGCCACAGTCAAAAATGAGCTCTTTTTACCACATAAGCATGAACTTTCCTACTCTTTCCCAAACCAAACCAAACTATTTGCAAACCAATGTATGAAAGAGGGGTCCAACCAATTTATTCAAAACACTAAGAAAACGAAAAACCAAAACGAAAACGAAAAAGAAGACGCTCCAAGAACAACACAACTGTGCATGAAACAATAAAAATGAAGCGTTTGGAAGAAACCTCGGATTTTTATTGATGAAGAGGGGGATGCCTTGGGAATCCCCAAGCTTTGATGCTTGTACTTCTTGGATATTTCTTGGGGTAACACACGTGGCATCCCCAAGCTTGAGCTTTAGTCCATCCTTCATCTCATTACTCATTCCTTCTATACACTTGAAATTTTTCCTTCATATAAAACTTCACACAATCTTTATTAGCAACATTAGTGCACTGAAGATAAATAAGTCTTAAGGTTCAGTTCTAACACCAAATAAACTTCCATTAGAACACTAGCTACTGTAGCACTTCCCTCAAAAAGCTCAATTCCCCAAAAGAACTCAAAAAGGAACCAACAAGAAGCAAATGCAGAAAATGGCAGAAATCTATCAAAACAGACCAGCAGGTAAAGACAAATTTTTTCGAAGACCTTCTGTTGCTCAAAACACAAATTGTTGAACTAACGAAAGTTATATAGCAACCTGGGGCAGAAGCACAAAAAATCACGCCTCAAAAATATGTTCAGAGATTTTACACGAATTTTTACAGTGAAGCACATATATCTGTTTCGGGGCAGCAACTTTCCCAATCATTACTTCTCTCTCATTAGAGGTTACTCTTGGCACAAAAAGCAAATAAAAAAAGATAAAGAGCGGTTATTACAGAGGTAATAACTTCCAAGACTCATCTAAAACTTTTGGGTTATCTCCCAATAAGTACTTTTCTTTAACGCCTTTAAGATAGGCATAAGAAGCAAGAAAGAATCAAGTGTTCTCAAATGAAGAAGCATTAAGACCAAATTTTGTTTTCACAGGAGAATCAAAATAAATCTTCTCTCTCTTCCTAGGGAAGTGTTCTATACCTTTCTTGAGTGGGAGCTGATATTTATGGTGCCTTCTTTCATTTAAATAATGGCACCAACGGTTCTAAGAAAAGGTCTTCCCAAAGTAATTGGACAAGAAGCATTGCATTCAACATCCAAAACATAGAAATCAACAGGGACATAGGCATTGTTAACCATAATAAGAACATCATTAAGACTCACCATGAGTTTCTTTTTAGCATTATCATCAAGTGGGACATTCAAATAACAATCTTCAAGTGGAGGCAAATCAAACATATCATAAATCCTTCTAGGCATAATAGAAACACTACTATCAAGATCACATAAAGCTTTGAAATCAAAGTCATTCACTTTCATATTAATGATGGGTTCCCAACCATCTTCTTATTTTATAGGAATAGAAGCTTTATGTTTCATCTTTTCTTCTTTAATCTTTATGAGAGCATCAGTAATGTGTTTTGTAAAGGCCATGTTCATAGCACTAGCATTAGGTCTTTTAGCAAGCTTTGATATCAAAGTCATTCACTTTCATATTAATGATGGGTTCCCAACCATCTTCTTATTTTATAGGAATAGAAGCTTTATGTTTCATCTTTTCTTCTTTAATCTTTATGAGAGCATCAGTAATGTGTTTTGTAAAGGCCAGGTTCATAGCACTAGCATTAGGTCTTTTAGCAAGCTTTTGTAGGAACTTAATAACTTCAGAGATATTGCAATCATCAAGATCAAAATCAAATTTATCATCTAGAGTAGTAGAACTATTACTAGCCTCAACACTAGTGGTGGTGATAGTAGAAACACTAATATTTCTAGCAATTTCATCTTCTCTTTCCCACTTAGCATGTAATTCAGCTAATAGTCATCAATTCTTACTTGTATGGCATTAGTAACTGCAAAGGGATTATCATTAGTTTCAGGTTTAGCAGCCATTTTATTCAAAGAAGATTGAGCTTCAGCCAAAGATGCTATATTTCTTTCAGCATTAGCGAGTTTTTCCTCAATAGTTTTATTGAAAGTAGTTTGTTTACTAATAAACTCTTTAAGCATAACTTCAAGTTCAGAGGGACCACCCCTATTATTGTTGTAGGAACTTCCATAAGCATTACCATTCTTGGGAGGATATGGCTTATAATTGTTGTTACCAAAATTACTCCTATATGCATTATTGCCAAAATTATTATTTCTTATGAAGTTCACATCAACTTGCTCTTCTTGAGCAACCAAAGATGCTAAAGGAACATTTTTTGGATCAATATGGGCTTTCCCATTCATAAGCATAGACATAATAATATCAATCTTATCACTCAAGGAGGAAGTTTCCTCAACAGAATTTACCTTCCTACCTTGTGGAGCTCTCTCAGCATGCCATTTAGAATAATTAACCATCATATTGTCCAAAAGTTTTGTTGCAGCACCCAAAGTAATGGTCATAAAGGTACCTCCAGCAGCAGAGTCCAATAGGTTCCTTGAAGAATAGTTCAATCCTGCATAAAAAGTTTGGATGATCATCCAAGCAGTCAGTCCATGAGTGGGACAATTCTTTACCAAAGACTTCATTCTTTCCCAAGCTTGAGCAAGATGCTCATTATCAGATTGTTTAAACTTCATTATTTCACTTCTCATAGATATAATCTTAGCAGGAGGATAGTATTTTTCCAATAAAAGCATCTTTGCACTTAGTCCAAGAATCAATACTATTCTTAGTTAAGGAATTCAACCATTCTTTAGATTTTCCTCTCAAAGAGAAAGGAAACAATTTAAGCTTACTAATATCACCATATATATCCCTATTCTTTTGCATCTCACATCAACAAAGTTATTTAGATGGGCAGCAGCATCTTCATTACCAATACCAGAAAATTGTTCTCTCATAACAAGATTGAGTAAATCAGGTTTTATCTCAAAGAAAGTATCTTTAGGCATAGGTGGAGCAATAGGTGTGCTCATAAAATCATTGTTGTTGGTGCTAGTAAAGTCACACAACTTAGTGTTTTCAAGAGTAGTCATTTTTTGTGTTTTTGAATAAGAAAGCAAACTAGTAAAACTATTTTTTTGTGTTTTTGATAAAAAAACAAGCAAACAAAGCAAAAGAAACTAAGCAAAACAAAAATAACAAAGTAAAAGGATTGGTTATGAGGACTCCCCTTGTGAAGATGTCCTTGACTCCCCGGCAACGGCGGCAGAAAAATGCTGCTGGCGCGTGGTTGACGTGGGAGCTTCTTCTTATTCTTTAGTCCCCGGCAACGGCGCCAGAAAAATGCTTGATGGCTCAGTATTGATGTAGAGCTCATTGGGAACCCCAAGAGGAAGGTATGATGAGCACAACAGCAAGTTTCCCTCAGTTATGGAACCAAGGTTTAATCGAACCAGTAGGAGCAAGGAAACACGCCAAAGGTGTTGCTAGCTGAGCCTTGGTAGGGCGCACTACCGGTGCTAGTAACAACATGGAGACCTGCACAACAACATAACTTTGTCCCCAACTTGCGATGAGGTCGTCAATCTCACCGTGTTTTGCTGAAAACAAAGGATTAAACGTATCGAATGGAAGGAAGTAAAAGTTTGTAGAAAGTAAACACAAAGCCGTAACAGATTGTAGATTGTATGTAAAAGAAAAGGACCGGGATCCATAGTTCACTAGAGGTGGCTCTCCTTAAGATAGATAACATGCTGGGTGAACAAATTACAGCGGGGCAATTGACAAACATAGAGAAAGCAATACATGCATATACTAATCATCTTGACTCTTTTGAGACTTGATTGGGCATTACAACATTATACATAGACCGCCATCCAACTACATCTATGACTAATAATCCACCTTCCGGTTATCATCCGAACCCCCTCTAGTATTAAGTTGCAAGCAAAAAATTATTGCTTTACGAATTGCGTGTAAATTAAAAAATACGATTGTTCTATGAACAAAGGATTGTTGTTTTCTTCCTAGTAGCAACAACACATCTAGTACCTTAGAGATTTCTGTCACTTCCCTAGATTACTAGAGGCATGAACCCACTATCAAGCATAAATACTAACTCTTGGAGTTGCTAGCATCTACTTGGCCAAGATAGCTACTAACAACGGAAAGCATGCAAGATCACAAATAATAAAGACATGATAGAATCAATAATCAATCTAAAATAGCATCTCAATATCCATCGGATCCCCGCAAACACAACATGCAGAATTACAAATAGATGATCTTGATCATGAACGGAGCTCACAAGATCTAAACATGAAAGCACAAAGGAGGAGAACCAGCCATCTAGCTACTACATGGATCCGTAGTCCAAGGATGAACTACTCACGCATCACACCGGAGGCTTGCATGGTGATGAAGAAGGCCTCCAGGGTGAATTCCCCTCTCCGGCAGGGTGCCGGGAAGAGCTTCAGATCCCTCCCGATCTAGGGATGGAGTTGATGGCGGCTACAGACTCTTTCGTGGGTTTTTCGATCGGGTACTTAGGGTTTTCATCCCGAGGGCATCTTATACGCGGAAGGAGAGGCCGAGGGGGTGCTGGAGGCGGCCACATCACCCCCTGGCACGGGCCAGGCTGGGCAGTGCGGCCAGGTGGTGTGGTGCCCCCTGGCCCCTCTCCGTCTCGTATTCTGGCATCTAATGACTTCCAGAAAAATAGGCACTTTGGCTTTTGTCCCATCCAATTCCGAGAATATTCATTTTCTGACTTTCCTGGAACTAAAAACAGCAGAAAACAGGCAGCTGGCATTGTGGCTCTTGTTAATAGGTTAGTCCAAGAAATCATATGAAAGGTACTCTAAAGTGTGGACAAAACACAAGAAAGTGGATAAAACCAAGCATGGAACGTCAAAAATTATAGATACATTTGCAATGTATCAGTATCCACCAGTATCATTGGATGTATGTTCTTCTCACAAACCACATAAGGATCCACTAGTATCATTGCATGTGTGTTCTTCTCATTAACCAGAGCCAGTGTCATTGCATGTCTGTGCTTCTCACAAACCACATAAGTATCCACCACTGTCATTGGATGTCAGTTCTTCTCACAAACCACATTAGGATCCACCAGTGTCATTAGATGTGTGTTCTTCTCATGAACCACACATGGATCCACCAATGTTATTGCATGTCTGTTCCTTTCATGAACCACAGCTAGAATCATTACATGTCCATTCCTTCCACAAACCACATATGGATCCACCTGTGTCATTCCATGTCTGTTCTTTTCATGAACCAAACCCAGTTTCATTGCATGTCTGTTCCTCTAAACAAACCACACATGGATCCACCTAGTGTGATTGCATGTCTGTTCTTTTCACAAACCACACATGGATCCACCTAGTGTGATTTCATGTCTGTTCTTTTCACAAACCACACATGGATCCACCAGTGTCATTGCATGTGTGTTCTTTTCATGAACCACAACTAGAGTTATTGCATGTGTGTTCTTCTAAACAAACCACACATGGATCCACCTAGTGTGATTGCATGTCTGTTATTTTCACAAACCACACATGGATCGACCAATGTCATTGCATGTGTGTTCTTTTCATGAACCGCACATGGACCCACAAGAGTCATTGCATGTGTGTTCTTTTCATGAACCACCGCTAGTCATTGCATGTCTGTTCTTCTAAACAAACCACACATGGATCCACCTAGTGTGATTAGATGTCTATTCTTTTCACAAACCACACATGGATCCACCAGTATCATTGGATGTGTGTTCTTCTCATGAACCACAACCAGTGTCATTGCATGTATGTTCTTCCCACAAACCACATAAGGATCCACCAGTTTCATTACATGTGTGTTCTTCTCATGAACCACTGCCAGTGTCATTGTAGGTCTGTTCTTCTCACAAACCACATAAGTATCCACCATTGTCATTGGATATCTGTTCTTCTCACAAACCACATAAGGATCCACCAGTTTCATTGGATGTGTGTTCTTCTCATGAACCGCACAAGGATCCACCAGTGTCATTGCATGTATGTTCTTTTCATGAACCACAGCTAGAGTCATTGCATGTTTGATCTTTCCACAAACCACATATGCATCCACCATTGTCATTGCATGTATGTTCTTTTCATGAACCACACCTAGTGTGATTGCATTTCTGTTCCTCTAAAAAATCCACACATGGATCCACCTAGTGTGATTGCATGTCCGTTCTTTTCACAAACCACACATGGATCCCCCCATGCCATTGCATGTGTGTTCTTCTCATGAACCACAGCCAGTGTCATTGCATGTATCTTCTTCTCACAAACTACATAAGGATCCACCAGTGTCATTGCATGTGTGTTCTTTTCAGGAAGCACAACTAGAGTCATTGCATGTGTGTTCTTCTAAACGAACCACACCTGGATCCACCTTGTGTGATTGCATATCTGTTCTTTTCACAAACCACACATGGATCCACCTAGTGTGATTGCATGTATGTTCTTTTCACAAACCACACATGGATCCACCAGTGTCATTGCATGTTTGTTCTTTTCATGAACCACACATGGATCCACCTAGTGTGATCGCATGTCTGTTCTTTTCACAAACCACACATGGATCTAGCAGTGTCATTGCATGTGTGTTCTTCTCATGAACCACAACCAGTGTCATTGCATGTATGTTCTTCTCACAAACCACATAAGGATCCACCAGTGTCATTGCATCTATGTTCTTCTCATGAACCATAGCCAGTGTCATTGCATGTCTGTTCTTCTCACAAACCACATAAGTATCCACCAGTGTCATTGGATGTCTGTTCTTCTCACAAACCACATAAGGATCCACCAGTGTCATTGGATGTGTGTTCTTCTCATGAACCACACCAAGTGTCATTGCATGTCTGTTCCTCTAAACAAACCACACATGGATCCACCTAGTGTGATTGCATGTCTGTTCTTCTCACAAACCACATAAGTATCCACTAGTGTCATTGGATGTATGTTCTTATCACAAACCACATAAGGATGCACCAGTGTCATCGGATGTGTGATCTTCTCATGAACCACACCTAGTGTCATTGCATGTGTTTTCTTCTCATCAACCACACATGGATCCACTAGTCTCACTGCATATGTGTTCTTTTCATGAACTACAACTAGAGCCATTGCATGTCAGTTCTTCTCACAGACCACACAAGGATCTACCTAGTGTGATTGCATGTGTGTTCTTTTCACAAACCACACATGGATCCACCAGTATCATTGCATGTGTGTTCTTTTCATGAACGACAGCTAGAGTCATTGCATGTGTGTTCTTCTATACAAACCACATATGGATCCACCTAGTGTGATTGCATGTCTGTTCTTCTCACAAACCACATAAGTATCCACAAGTGTCATTGGATGTCTGTTCTTTCACAAACCGCATAAGGATCCACCTAGTGTGATTGCATGTCTGTTCTTCTCACAAACCGCATAAGGATCCACCACTGCCATTGCATGTGTGTTCTTCTCATGAACCACAGCCAGTGTCATTGCATGTATGTTCTTCTCACAAACCACATAAGTATCCACCAGTGTCATTGGATGTCTGTTCTTCTCACAAACCACATAAGGATCCAATAGTGTCATTGGATGTGTGTTCATCTCATGAGCCACACATGGGTCCACCAGTGTCATTGCATGTCTGTTCTTTTCATGAACCACAACTAGAGTCATTGCATGTCTGTTCCTTCCACAAACCACATATGGATCCACCAGTATCATTGCATGTCTATTCTTTTCACGAACCACACATAGTATCATTGCATGTATGTTCCTCTAAACAAACCACACATGGATCCACCAAGTGTGTTTGCATGTCTTCTCTTTTCACAAACCACACATGGATCCACCAGTGTCATTGCATGTGTGTTCTTCTCATGAACCACAACCAGTGTCATGGCATGCATGTTCTTCTCACAAACAACATAAGGATCCACCAGTGTCATTGGATGTGTGTTCTTCTCATGAACCACACATGGATCGACACAGTGTCATTGCATGTCTGTTCTTTTCATGAACCACAGGTAGAGTCATTGCATGTCTGTGCTTTCCACAAACCACATATGGATCCACCAGTGTCATTGTGTCGTTGTGTTTGGAACGGAAGTACCTGAGGAGGTTAGATAGAGGTGTGGGGACTAGTAGGGAAGCTATCGACGGCGTCCGCAGGCGGGATCCGATACAAGCGAGTGTAGCGGGATGCAAGAAGTACCCAGGTTCGGGGCCCTCGTGACGAGGTAAAGCCCCTACTCCTGCCGGACCTGACTATGTGGAATATACGAACTACAAGTGCTCCTCGAGCTGTATCCTCTAGCTACTGCCTTAAATGCTATGAGACCCACCCTTTCTACTGAGGCCTTGCCTCTCCTTATATATGCAGAGAGGCAAAGGTCTCACTGACCAGTCCGACTGGCGGGCCCCAGAGGCGGGTCCCAACCGACTAGTCATCCACAGTGTCTGGTATGGCTTGTCCTGTCGGAGTACGAGCGGTATGGCTGTCGTAGGCACAGTGGACGCCGTGCGAGCCTGTCGTCAGCACCGGCCACTGTTCCTGCGTCACCCGCACAAAGTCTTCGGTATGGTCGGGTAGTTGCCAGTCTTGTCACCGTACAGGGCGCACCGTGCACTGATACACACGTCGCCCTGTCCCATTGATTGAGTCCGGCTATGTAGCCGTATCCGGCTGCCTCCTGCTGATCCGACTACTAGGGGATAGCCGGCCTGTCTTGCCTTGTCCGGCTGCATCTAGTCAGCCGGACGCGCTCCGACTGTCTTGTTTCTTATTCGGTTGGGATACCCGGGGATCATCCCCCTGACACTAGCCCCCGAGCGCGTGTGGATTCCGCCCTTAGGCGAAATGTGCGCGTGCTTCCTCTTGCTTTTGAATTTGCGCCCGACTGAGCTTGGCGGTTGCGCTACCCGTGACGTCCATGCTGACGCCGGCCACGCGCGCACATGCCATCATTACTCTGCGGCGGGCAGCGTAACGTCCCGTCGCACGTCGCCTCGGGAAGCTGCTGTCCGGTGCTTCGGTTCCCGCCCCAGGATCTTCTGCGCATCCTGCTCCGGCACACGGGATCTTAGGCGGCGGTTGGGGTGTGGGTCGCTCGGATGCGCGCCACGTGCCCCGCCGACGGTTGCCCTTCTGGCCCTTTAAAGGGATGCCACGGGGGAGGCAATTTCCTTCCTTCACTCCCCCGCTGCAATTCCTTCTTCCCCGCGTGCTCCTGCTTCCGCGCTCTTGCTCTGTGCGCCGCCCGCTCGCCGTTGTTGGCGTTACGGGCCACCACCACTCTTCCGTCGCCGCTCCCTCTCATCAATCGGAGATGGCCGCCGACCGCGGGGCCTGGTGCGGCTCCGTCGTCACCGAGGACCAGATCGCGAAGTACGCGCCACCCGCGTCCTCCCGCCGGCGGAGGAGGTGGCGGTGCGGCTGGCACCGGCCGAGGAAGTGTCGCCGCATCCGGAGGAGGGCGAACGCGTCATATTCCTGTCCCATCTGGCCCACGGGTTTGCCCTTCTGGTGAACCCATTCCTCTTGACCTTCCTCGCCTTCTTTGACCTTCGGCTCCACCACCTCGGCGTCAACGCAATCGGAACGTTGGCGCATTTCGTTGCTTTCTGCGAGAGGTATCTCGGGATCCAGCCGGATCTCGGGCTCTTCTGCCGGCTCTTTCGAGTCCGGCCATAGGTGAAGTTCACCCAGGGGCCCTTAGTCGTCTGCGGCGGCGCCTCCATTTACTCCCGCTCGCAGACCGGATACCCCAAGTTCCTTCTTCACGATACGGTGCGACTGTGGAAGCAGTCGTACTTCTACGTGAAGAACCTCACCAATGTCGACCGGATCAATCTGCCGGCCTTTCAGGACGTCGAGTCCAGCCGGCAGAACTGGGACTTGAAGCTCCATGGCGACAAGGCGGAGACGGACGAGATGCTGAAGCGCATGCGCTCCCTCGTCCACTGCCGGCTGACTGGCCTGGACGTCACTCTCAGCTGGATGTCCCGGCTGATGATGCCGTTGCAGCAACAAGCACACAAGATGTGCTACTATTCGGGCCGGCTGGACCCGACTCGGCTGTCGCGCCGCGATCCCCGCTACCACAACCTGAAGGAGTGGGTGTGGACGATCACCAAGGAGCGGCTGCCGGAGAACTGGAAGTTCAGCCTGGCGCCGTATACGCAGGAGAACCGCGTGCCTCGGGTAAGCTCTTCTGACCGGATGCACTTTTGATGTTTTCTTGTTCTTGTTTTTTGTCTTCGTCTGGCTGACCTTTGTGTTCCGCAGATGTTCCCCTGCATCATCCGGGAGGAGGGCGCGGCGGTCCTCGAGGAGTTCGCGCCCAACCTTCCTGAGCCGCGCGCCCGTCGGTCTGGCGAGGAATCGGATGGGGATGGCGACACCTTCCCTAGTCGGAACGACGAGCCGGCCGCCGACCCGCACCCGGAGGTGCACGAGGAGGAGGCCATGCCGACCGTGGAGCCGGCGACGCGCCCCACGACGGATGGGGGAGCGGGCGGGAGCGGCTCCAGCTGCTCCGGCTCCCGCCGCCCCGCGGCGGAGGAGCCGGCGCCCAAGAGGAGCCGGTCCGGCGCCCCACCGCCAAGCCGGTCCGGCACCCTGCCGTCTTGGCCGGAAGAAGGGGCCACCTCCTGTGGTGTCGGGGTATGTTCCTTCTCCCCCTTCCCTTTCTGTCTGTTTGCCTTTTTCCTCCTTTTCTGACTTTGGCTTGTTTTGCTCCTGTCTTCCTCACTTTTTCCTTAGCACGCTCGTTTCCTTTGGAGCCACGAGCCCAGCTCGCGCGCCCGCCGGGTCGCCGCCCCGCACCCCGACTGCACCGACCAGCGCTCCTCCTTCCTCCGAGGTGCAGCCTTCGCCTCCCCCACGGGCTGAGCCGACTGCCTCCGCCCATCCGGAAGTCCCCCAGCCAGAGGCAAGGTCCTCCCAGCCGGAAGGCTCCTCTGCGGGCACGCGGGGGGCTGCTGGCAAGGAGCTCGTCGTCGTTGGCGACGACAACTCCGACGAGGAGCCCTGGGAGGAGTGGCAGGCGGCGGTGGTCGCTTCAAAGTAGTCCCTGGCCATCAACACCGTGGACGATGACGCCTCTTCCGCTGCCTCATTGTCAGACCTTGCCGCCACGCTCGAGCTGGCGGTGAAGGAGATCTTGCTGCTGGAGGCCACAGTCGGCGGGAACGAGTCGTTGGAGCAGAAGCTCGCTGCCGCCAACGGGACCTCCCAGAGTGACTTCACTTTGTCCGGCTCCTTCCTTTTTTTTGGGACTGATAGCCGGTTTGTTGTAGCCATCCTCGTGTGCGCTCAGCGCGAGATCGATCGCTTGAAGAAGGCAAACGACCGGTTGAGCAAGTCCAACTCCACTTTGCGGCTGCAGAACAAGGACTGGCACGCACGGGTGGACGGTCTGGAGGCCACCATCAAGGAGCACGACGCCTCGCTCGCCAGCCGGACCGAGGCTTTCTCCCTTCTCGAGGCCCAGAACAAGGACCAAGAGAAGGAGATCAAACGGTTGGCGCTCAAGGAGAAGGCGCTGGTGGAGGAGCTGATGCAGGTCGGCCACACCGCCAAAGGTGAGTCTTCTTTTCATCTCTTTTTCTTTCCGGATCCAGTAGCCTGATCTGACTTCTCTTTTCTGGCAGCTTTTTACCCCGGCATAGACCTGCTGGCCTACAACCGGCTGTAGGAGAATTGGCCGGGAGCGCAGCCTACGGCCCAGGAGCTCGTATTCCTTCTTGGCGAGGAGGCTGCTAAGCTTCGCCAGGCGGCGAGGGACATCTTCTCCTTTGTCTGGCCGGAGGCTCCGGTCCCGGAGACAATGGCGCAGCTGGCTGCGAAGGTGGGAGAGCTGCCGGCTGCGGTGGACCGGCTGCGGGATCTGGCTGCCCGAGCCGGAGCGGAGATGGCCTTGGCCTTGATGCTCTCCTGGTACAAGGATGCCCGCGTCGAGAAGATCGACGGAGGCTTCTGTGCCGGGGCTGACCTTGCCGCCATCCGCCAAGCCCATCCGGAGCTCCGCGGGTCCGCCATCAAGATCGCCGACCATGTGGACCCCGACGAGGTCCTCACCGACTTGGAGTCCGTTGGCACTCCTGACGTGGAGGCCTCGATGCCTCCTCTTGCCGGCGCTGGGACCGGATCAAGCCTCGCGCCTCCTCCACCGCCTGAAGCCTCCGCTGGCCATGATCTCCCACACGGCAAGGGTCCTGCTGCCTAGATATCGCCCCGGGATGCCGGGTGTAATTGTGTTGTGTTGTACACTTGTAAACCTTGTCTGTTTGAGCCGGCTGTCTTTGACGCCGGGTATGTTGCAAGAGCTTCGTCTCTCTTTTGCTTGTTATTGTTGAAATCCTTTTTCCTTACTTGTGCGCTGAGTTTCTTTTTGCCATTTTGCCCGGCTAACCTTGTCCGGTGACACGCCTTTAGCCGGATAACCTACACCTCCAGCGGGGGCGCGCAAGCGCACCCACTGGGTGTAGCCCCCGAGATTCGCAGTAGTTGGCGAAGGCAGGTGCTTCGAATCTTCCTTCTTTTCCAGTTCTTCTGCCTTTATCCGACTAGACTCGTCTCAGTCGGTTGCTTTTGCTGGCTGAACCCTTTTAGCCGCGGGAACTTACATTGCAGTGGGGGCGCGCGAGCGCACCCACTAGGTGTAGCCCCCGAGATTTGGAGTGGCTGGAGTAGCCAGGTGCTTCGAATCTTCCTTGTCTTCTCTTGCTCCTGCCCTTGCCCTCACCTAGGCTCCGATCGGCCGGCTAGACGGCTTTAGCCGGTCGGGAACCACAAGATTCCACTGGGGGCGCACGAGCGCACCCAGTGGGTGTAGCCCCCGAGATTCGGAGCGCTTGATGAAGGCAAGGACTTCGAATCTTCTTTCCTTTTCCTGAATTCCGACTCTAGGTAGCCAGACGAAACGTACGTACGCATACACACATGTCCACATAGGTTAGTAGGTTAGTCTGCCAAATTGTAGCCGAGAAACGGCTTGTTTTTCGAAAACTGGCTTGTCCCTTTCTAGACACTTAGTCGCTTTCCCGTGCGTTCTGCTGTTTTCGCTGCGTCCTTGCCGGGCAGCCGGGTTGCGGTCTGCAGCCGGAATCGAAGGGAGCTGATAGTACATTGCGCACGGTACTAAAGGCTTAGCAGTTGGATTGGTTCGAGCTAGTTGCAGGGCTGGGACACCCGATCTGTCGTGCCCCTCCCCATTTTTCGTGTGGGATGCCTCGGGGTTTTGCTCTTGCTAGCCGGACAGCCGGGTTGTGGTCTGTAGCTGAGACGAAGAGTGGGCCTCTGACATCGTCGCACAGTACTCAGCCGGTTTTTTGACTTAGCAGGCCCGGCCAGCCGGCGAGCTCCGGGTAGGAGTTGCCGGAGCCAGAAAATAATAACCGGAAAACAGGTGTATACATATTTCTGGCAAGGAGCCCCCGAGATTCTCGTGGGGGTCCGTATTTTTATTCATAGGGGTTTCGGGATACATACACTGACTGGCGACTAAGTGTAAAATGGGCACAGCAGGGTCAGCCGGACGCGCTCCAACGGTTGGGATACCCGGGGATCATCCCCCTGACACATTGCATGTCTGTCCTTTTCATGAACCACACCCAGTGTCATTGCATGTCTGTTCCTCTAAACAGACCACACATGGATCCACCTAGTGTGATTGCACGACTGTTCTTTTCACAAACCACACATGGATCCACCAGTGTAATTGCATGTGTGTTCTTTTCGTGAACCACAACTAGAGTCATTGCATGTGTGTTCTTCTAAACAGACCACACATGGATCCACCAAGTGTGATTGCATGTCTGTTCTTTTCACAAACCACACATGGATCCACCAGTGTCATCGCATGTGTGTTATTTTCATGAACCATAGCTAGAGTCATTGCATGTGTGTTCTTCTAAACAAACCACACATGGATCCACCTAGTGTGATTGCATGTATGTTCTTCTCACAAACCACATAAGGATCCACCAGTGTCATTGCATGTGTGTTCTTCTCATGACCCACAGCCAGTGTTATTGCATGTCTGTTCTTCTCACAAACCACATAAGTATCCACCAGTGTCATTTGATGTCTGTTGTTCTCACAAACCACATAAGGATCCACCAGTGTCATTGGATGTGTGTTCTTCTCATGAACCACACATGGCTCCACCAGTGTCATTGCATGTGTGTTCATGAACCACAGCTAGATTCATTGCATGTATGTTCTTCTAAACAAACCACACATGGATCCGCCTAGTGTGATTGCATGTCTGTTCTTTTCACAAACCACACATGGATCCACCAGTGTCATAGCATGTGTGTTCTTCTCATGAACCACAACTAGTGTCATTACATGTATGTTCTTCTCACAAACCATATAAGGATCCACCAATGTCATTGCATGTATGTTCTTCTCATGAACCATAGCCAGTGTCATTGCATGTCTGTTCTTCTCACAAACCACATAAGGATCCACCTAGTGTGATTGCATGTCTGTTCTTCTCACAAACCACATAAGGATCCACCAGTGTCATTGCATGTGTGTTCTTTTCATGAACCACAACTAGAGTCAATGCATGTGTGTTCTTCTAAACAAACCACACATGGATCCACCAAGTGTGATTGCATGTCTGTTCTTTTCACAAACCACACATAGATCCACCTAGGGTGATTGCATGTATGTTCTCTAAAAAAACTACACATGGATCCACCTAGTGTGATTGCATGTCTCTTCTTTTCACAAACCACACATGGATCCACCAGTTTCATTGCATGTGTGTTCTTTTCATGAACAACAGCTAGAGTCATTGCATGTCTGTTCTTCTAAACAAACCACACATGGATCCACCTAGTGTGATTGCTTGTCTGTTCTTTTCATGAACCACAAATGGATCCACCAGTGTCATTGGATGTGTGTCCTTCTCATGAACCACAACTAGTGTCATTGCATGTATGTTCTTCTCACAGACCACATAAGGATCCACTAGTGTCATTGGATGTGTGTTCTTCTCATGAACCATAGCCAGTGTCATTGCATGTCTGTTCTTCTCACAAACCACATAAGTATCCAGTAGTGTCATTGGATGTCTATTCTTCTCACAAACCACATAAGGATCCACCAGTGTTATCGGATGTGTGATCCTCTCATGAACCACACTCAGTGTCATTGCATGTGTTTTCTTCTCATGAACCACACATGGATCCACTAGTGTCACTGCATGTGTGTTCTTTTCATGAACCACAACTAGAGTCATTGCATGTCAGTTCTTCTCACAAACCACACAAGGATCCACCTAGTGTGATTGCTTGTGTGTTCTTTTCACAAACCACACATGGATCCACCAGTATCATTGCATGTGTGTTCTTTTCATGAACGACAGCTAGAGTCATTGCATGTGTGTTCTTCTATAAAAACCACATATGGATCCACCTAGTGTGATTGCATGTCTATTCTTCTCACAAACCACATAAGGATCCACCACTGTCATTGCATGCGTGTTCTTCTCATGAACAACAGCCAGTGTCATTGCATTTATGTTCTTCTCACAAACCACATAAGTATCCACCAGTGTCATTGGATGTCTGTTCTTCTCACAAACCACATAAGGATCCAATAGTGTCATTGGATGTGTGTTCTTCTCATGAGCCACACATGGGTCCACCAGTGTCATTGCATGTCTGTTCTTTTCATGAACCACAACTAGAGTCATTGCATGTCTGTTCCTTCCACAAACCACATATGGATCCACCAGTGTCATTGCATGTCTGTTCTTTTCACGAACCACACATAGTATCGTTGCATGTCGGTTCCTCTAAACAAACCACACATGGATCCAACTAGTGTGTTTGCATGTCTGCTCCTTTCACAAACCACACATGGATCCACCAGTGTCATTGCATGTGTGTTCTTCTCATGAACCACAGCCAGTGTCATGGCATGCATGTTCTTCTCACAAACAACATAAGGATCCACCAGTGTCATTGGATGTGTGTTCTTCTCATGTACCACACATGGATCCATACACTGTCATTGCATGTCTATTCTTTTCATGAACCACAGGTAGAGTCATTGCATGTCTGTGCTTTCCACAAACCACACATGGATCCACCAGTGTCATTGCATGTCTGTCCTTTTCATGAACCACACCCAGTGTCATTGCATGTTTGTTCCTCTAAACAGACCACACACGGATCCACCTAGTGTGATTGCACGACTGTTCTTTTCACAAACCACACATGGATCCACCAGTGTAATTGCATGTGTGTTCTTTTCGTGAACCAGAACTAGAGTCATTGCATGTGTGTTCTTCTAAACAAACCACACATGGATCCACCAAGTGTGATTGCATGTCTGTTCTTTTCACAAACCACACATGGATCCACCAGTGTCATTGCATGTGTGTTCTTTTCATGAACCATAGCTAGAGTCATTGCATGTGTGTTCTTCTAAACAAACCACACATGGATCCACCTAGTGTGATTGCATGTATGTTCTTCTCAGAAACCACATATGGATCCACCAGTGTCATTGCATGTGTGTTCTTCTCATGACCCACAGCCAGTGTTATTGCATGTCTGTTCTGCTCGGAAACCACATAAGTATCCACCAGTGTCATTTGATGTCTGTTGTTCTCATAAACCACATAAGGATCCACCAGTGTCATTGGATGTGTGTTCTTCTCTTGAACCACACATGGATCCACCAGTGTCATTGCTTGTCTTTTCTTTTAATGAACCACAGCTAGAGTCATTGCATGTTTGTTCCTTCCACAAACCACATATGGATCCACCAGTGTCATTGCATGTTTGTTCTTTTCATGAACCACACCCAGTTTCATTGCATGTATGTTCCTCTAAACAAACCACACATGGATCCACCTAGTGTGTTTGTATGTCTGCTCTTTTCACAAACCACACATGGATCCACCAGTGTCATTGCATGTGTTTTCTTCTCATGAACCACAGCCAGTGTCATGGCATGCATGTTCTTCTCACAAACCACATAAGGATCCACCAGTGTCCTTGGATGTGTGTTCTTCTCATGAACCACGCATGGATCCACGCAGTGCCATTGCATGTCTGTTCTTTTCATGAACCACAGGTAGAGTCATTCTATGTCTGTGCTTTCCACAAACCACATATGGATCCACCAGTGTCATTGCATGTCTGTTCTTTTCATGAACCACACCCAGTGTCATTGCATGTCTGTTCCTCTAAACAGACCACACATGGATCCACCTATTGTGATTGCACGACTGTTCTTTTCACAAACCACACATGGATCCACTAGTGTAATTGCATGTGCGTTCTTTTCGTGAACCACAACTAGAGTCATTGCATGTGTGTTCTTCTAAACAAACCACACATGGATCCACCAAGTGTGATTGCATGTCTGTTCTTTTCACAAACCACACATGGATCCACCAGTATCATTGCATATGTGTTCTTTTCATGAACCATATCTAGAGTCATTGCATGTGTGTTCTTCTAAATAAACCACACATGGATCCACTTAGTGTGATTGCATGTATGTTCTTCTCACAAACCACATAAGGATCCACCAGTGTCATTGCATGTGTGTTCTTCTGATGACCCACAGCCAGTGTTATTGCATGTCTATTCTGCTCACAAACCACATAAGTATCCACCAGTGTCATTTGATGTCTGTTGTTCTCACAAACCGCATAAGGATCCACCAGTGTCATTGGATGTGTTTTCTTCTCATGAACCATACATGGATCTACCAGTGTCATTGCTTGTCTTTTCTTTTAATGAACCACAGCTAGAGTCATTGCATGTTTGTTCCTTCCACAAACCACATATGGATCCACCAGTGTCATTGCATGCCTGTTCTGTTCATGAACCACACCCAGTTTCATTGCATGTATGTTCCTCTACACAAACCACACATGGATCCACCTATTGTGATTGCATGTCTGTTCTTTTCACAAACCACACATGGATCCACCAGTGTCATTGCATGTGTGTTCTTCTCATGAACCACAACCAGTGTCATTACATGTATGTTCTTCTCACAAACCACATAAGGATCCACCAGTGTCCTTGGATGTGTGTTCTTCTCATGAATCACGCATGGATCGACCTAATGTCATTGCATGTCTGTTCTTTTCAGGAACCACAACTAGAGTCATTACATGTCTGTGCTTTCCACAAACCACATATGGATCCACCAGTGTCAGTGCATGTATGTTTGTTGGGGGGATACCCCCGGTAGGGTCACGCTGGGGTATAAAGGCCAAGTTAGCCGAGGTTCGGCAAGGCCAAAGCGGATGCTGGCCGGGTCGCCTCAAGGCAGGCCGAATCATGGGATGATCCGGACTTGGGGGCATTCGCCTAACTAGGTCTCATCCGACTTAAGCAGTGAGTCGGAAGTGCATGTTTTACTTGTATGCAGGAACGGGTGTGGCCGGATGAACCATCATCCGGGTCACAACAAGCTTCTAGGAGAAGGAAGGAATCTCGCTGGTCAAAAGGAGCCCCGGTACGCACTGCCTAAGCGAAGCAAGCAAGGACAGGACCACCGGGGCATGGACGACAAGCGTGACGACGCCCGGGTCGGCTGACGAGGGCGTCGAAGAGGCTCACGTAGCTAAAGCGTGTGTGACGCGGGGGAAAAAGCACCCCGGTCGGCTTACCCCTTTGGGAAGAGGCATATTCTTAGGAATATGCCTCCACGTATGCCCTAGGCAGGAACCGAGCCTCCCCTATAAAAGTGGGGCTAGGGCTTCTATAGGAGGGGTTGGTCTCTCTGCTATTCTGTTTTGGGCTAGGGTTTCAGGTGTGATCTGTGGGTGAGAGTACAAGAGCTCCTTCTTCCTCCTCTCGCCAATACAGCTCTAGGAGCACTTGTAACCTTGGAAGTAAATCAATACAAACTTCTGTGTGGAGAATCACTTCACTATCCCTCCCTGGATTCCCCTAGCGTGTATTAGTCCCCACCTTTAGCCTATCCATGGCATCTGCCGTGACACCACCACGACAGTTGGCACCCACCGTGGGGCTAGCGGCACTAGTAGGGGTCAAGATCCGGACGGGAAACCTCATCGCCACCGGCGAACGCATCGTCTCCTGGCTCGTTCAGCGCTTTGGAGCGCGGGACTTCATCAGCGACAACGCAGGCTGCTTCGGCACGCGCCCTCTCCTGCGAAGCGGCATCTTCGTCAAGCTCGGCGCGCACAAGGTCTACGTTGCGGTGGACGTGTCTTGCGTTCATCCGCGCCACATCGACGAAGCGGGTGAACCACCCCTCACTGTGGCTCGCGGGGAGCGTATCGCTCGTTCCCCGGACCATGCAGAGGTAATGATGACAGCGCTAGGTGCGGGTGCGAGTAAAGATCCGGCGCCAGATCCGGAGGTAACGCCCAAGGCACTGAGGAAAGGAAGAGGTCCTCTGCTAGAGAGGCCGGAAAACGTGTTGAGAGAGGCGATGGACAGCTTGGAAAACCCTGTAGTAGCAGCGGTAGATCCGGCTCGTGCACAGGCCGAGCTAGAAGAAACTAGGCAGAAAATACTAGAGGGCGCAAAGAAAATAGCCGCGGCCCAGCAGTCGTCGAACATGACACTGCATGAGTACGCTAAGGCGAGCAAGGTTGATAATGTAAAAGTCAAAGGGAGAAATCTCATGAGCGAGATGAACAGAGAAGGTGATGCTGGAATCGAGGAATCAGAAAACTGTTTTTCCGTGGGGCTGCCGAGGTATAGTACCCCGGCCAAGAACCTCAGAGCAGCGCATGCAGCTGCGTCCGAGTTAGAGGGACTGACGGGTGAAGCCCGGCAAAGGCAGCAAGATCGGGTTAACGAGCTGGTTCGGATTGCAAATAGGCAGAACGAGGAACTACTCAGGGCAAACCCGGAAAGAGCTGGAGCCTCCAAGATTGTTCATTCGGCTGTGGGTAACCCGGAGAAATCCGCTGGAGCCGCATCGCCCCTCATGGTGGTCAAAGGAGAGAGGAGGTGGTAACCTCGGCCAGACGGAACAAACAGATTGTCCCGTATGACCCGACACGGGCAGGGAAAGAAAAAGAAGCGCAGAAAAATGATGATCGACGGAGTGTGAGCTGAGGCGAAGCTGGCCGAGGTAACCGCGACCAAGGCAATGCCGGTCAAGGGAACGTTGTCAATAGCAATGCCGGGCAGCAAAACTCAGCTGGAGCAAGACAACCGCAGCAGCGGAACATACCAAGGCAAGAGCACAGTGCCGGCCGAGGTATGCAACAGAAAGGTGCACCGCAAGAGCCAAACCGGTACAACGACGGTGATTCGGAGATTGCAAATGCGGGATACCCAAGATCGGACTATCATGTGATAGGGTCGAGATTGGGAAGTAGGGATTTGATGCCGGACGATGCGAGGTTGAAACTAGATCGACTGTATAGGTCGGAACAGATTGAATGTCAAGGTCCACCGAGTCGAGCGTGTTTTGGACCCCGGATCATGAAAGAGCCACCAGTACCGAACTTTCAGCTGCCCAGGGGCACAAAGACCTATGACGGTAGTACCAAGCCAGAGGATTGGCTGATAAACTATGCTACGGCTGTAAAAATTGCCACTGGCAACTTGAGATGGGCAGTACGGTACGTACCTCAGATGTTGGAAGGCCTGGCAAGAGTATGGCTGAACAATTTGCCACCAGGGAGCATCGACTGCTGGATAGACTTTGAGGAAATGTTCATCAGCAATTTCTCGAGTACATATCAGAGGCCGAATAGGCCACAGACCCTGGCTATGTGCAAGCAAAGACCCAATGAGACAGACCGGGAGTTCTTGACCCGGTGGTGTACCGTGAGAAACTCCTGTGAGGGCGTGATAGAATCACAGGCCATAGCGTGGTTTGTACAGGGGTGCAGATATGGAAACGAGTTGTGGATGAAGTTGCAAAGGAAAATGCCAGCTATGTTGGCAGAAATGATTCGGATTGCAGATTCGTATGTGTTGGGTGATCCGACCCAACCAAGGCTCGCGTCAAACGAGTCAAGCGATGAGTACTATCAGAGGGATGGGTCCGGATCGGCCCGGAGAAATGATTACAGAGGAAGAAGGAGAGATGATAGACCGGACCACCGGTACGGTTCGCACCAAGTTGCAGCTGTGAATCAAGATCAATTCGGAGCAGGGGGTAGCCAGCGCCAGAAAACTGGAGGGCAGTGGACTCCAAGGAACGATGGCAAGAAAGCTTGGACACCGGAACAAAAGAAGCAGTGGCAAGAAAGGAAAGACCGTCCGAGGTATACTTACGAGTCGATGTTGGACCAGCCGTGTAAGTTTCACACGTCAAATCCGAACAACCCAGAGGGTCATACGACGAGGCAATGTGAGTGGATGCGCAAGATCGAGCAAGGTGGTTCGGGGAATGCTCAGGCACCCCGGAATGATCAGCCTCGGAAGGAGTTACCCCGGCAGCAATTTCTCTCCGGAGTGAACACGCAATAGCTAATGTTACCTCCCCCTCCGCCGAGGTATGATAACAATGAAAGGAGGGATGCAGTGCATCAGGTAGAAAATCAGCATCAGCCGGATCAGAGGCACCCCGGAAATGAGGGGAGAAACGAGTACAGGGAGCATCACCAGAGCTACTGTGTATTCACCACAGAAGAAACTGATAGAAAAAGCTTGTAGCGTAGGCATATGGAGGTGAATGCAGTAATGCCTGTAGTGACGAGGTACATGCCTTGGTCCGATCAGGAAATCACCTGGAGCATTAGGGGTCATCCCAAGCTCATGCCAAGCCCTGGTTCGTATGCGTTGGTGCTGGATCCTACGTTCATTGGACCTAGCATTAACGTAAGGTTCTCAAAGGTATTGATCGACAATGACAGTAGCATAAATATCATGTATGCGGACACAATGCGCAAGTTGGGTATCTCGGAGAACATGATCCAGGCCACGAGGACAACTTTCCATGGCATTGTGCCCGGCATTTCTTGCGAGCCCATAGGCAAGGTCCGGGTTGACGTCTTGTTCGGCACGAGGGATAATTGCCGAACTGAAAATCTAGAGTTCGAGGTGGTGAACTTGGAAAGTGCTTACCATGCATTACTCGGAAGGCCAGCCCTGAGCAAGTTCATGGCAAGCTGTCACGTTAGCTACTTGAAGATGAAATTGCCCGGACCAAACGGAGTGATTACCATTGCTGGGGATTTCCGACGTTCCATGGAGTGTGTGTCGTCCGGATCAAACTTGGCCGAGTCACTTCTGATCGCGCAGGAAAAAAGGAAAATTCAAGGGGTGGCAGCTTTGGCTCAGTCCGCGCAGCAATATATGCCGACGCTGAGTAACCGGCACGGATCTATTTCCTTCCAGGCCATGAAAGATACCAAGAAGGTTCCGGTCGATGACATGTTTCCAGAGCGCACCGTAACAATTGGTGCCGGGAGAAGTGGTAAATAGGAAAGCGAGCTCGTCAGCTTCCTCCGTGAGAATCGGGACATTTTTGCTTGGTCCACACAGGACTTGCAAGGTGTTCCGAGGGAGTTGGCCGAGCACTCTTTGAATGTGAGACCCGGAGCTAAACCGGTGAAGCAACCACTCCGCCGCTTCGCCGAAGATAGGAGGAAAGTCATTGGAGATGAGATAGCTCGGTTGCTAGCTGCAAGATTTATCATGGAGGTTCTTTACCCGGATTGGCTGTCTAATCCGGTGCTGGTGGAGAAGAAGAAGGATGACCCGAACGTGGCAGTGGTTTGGTGCATGTGTATTGATTACACGAACCTAAACAAGGCATGTCCGAAAGACCCATTTCCGCTGCCAAGAATAGATCAGGTCATAGACTCAACTGCTGGATGTGAACTGTTGTCATTCATTGATGCTTATTCTGGTTTCCACCAGATACCTCTGAATCCGGATGATCAAATAAAGACTGCGTTTATTACCCCGCATGGGGCTTATTGCTATCGCACCATGCCGTTTGGTCTACGTAATACAGGGGCAACGTACCAGAGATGTATGCAAAAATGTTTGCACGACCAAATAGGTCAAAATGTACAGGTGTACGTGGATGATGTGGTTATCAAGACCAAGGAAAGAAAAACGCTCCTTGACGATATTAGGCAAACGTTTGCAAACCTAAGAAGGTTCCGGATGAAACTTAACCCGAAAAAATGCACCTTTGGTGTCCCGGCTGGAAAATTGCTCGGTTTTCTTGTTTCCAGCCGAGGTATCGAGGTTAATCCAACCAAAATCCGGGCCATCGAACGAATGGAACTGCCGAAGTGTCTTAACGATGTCCAGAAGTTCACAGGTTTCCTGGCCTCGTTAAGTCGGTTTGTATGCTGGTTGGGAGAGAAGGCATTGCCCCTTTACCAACTCATGAAAAAGTCAGATAAGTTCATTTGGACACCGTAGGCCGATGAAGCGTTTACCCACCTGAAGAAGATGTTAGCCACGGGACCAGTGCTAGCCTCACCACTATCAAAGGAGCCAATGTTGATCTATATAGCCGGAACCAACCGAGTTGTAAGTGCAGTGATAGTGGTGGAGCGTGATGAGGAAGGTAAGTCGGTGCAAAGGCCGGTGTATTACTTGCGTGAAGTGTTGTCAGCCTCAAAGCAGAACTACCCACATTATCAAAAAGTGGCATATGGCATGTACATGGCCGCCAAGAAACTGAAGCACTACTTTGAGGAGCATCCCATCCGAGTCATATGTGAGGCCCCCATATCCGAGATAATGAGTAACAAGGATGCAAGTGGCAGAATTGCAAAATGGGCAATTGAGCTAGCTCCTTATGCTCCGCAATATGACAGACGAGAAGCCATCAAATCTCAAGCTGTGGCGGACTTTTTCGTGGACTGGGCCGAGGTGCAGTACGAACCGCCACTTCCGGATCTGAACTATTGGCGAATGCACTTTGACGATCAAAAACCAAAACCAGGCTAGGGGCCGGAGTGGTACTCACATCGCCAAAAAAGGATCAGTTGAAATATGTGCTGCAGATCCACTTCACGACATCAAACAATGTTGCTGAGTATGAAGCACTTGTGCATGGGCTCAAGGTAGCAAAAGAAATTGTCATACGTCGGATCATATGATTTGGCGACTCGGATTTGGTGGTGCAGCAAGTGTTCGGAGTGTCGGACGCCCTTGATCCAAACATGTCTCTGTACAGATTTCATGTGCAGAAGATATCCGGTTACTTTGAGGGATGCGAATTTCATCATGTACCCCAGGTGGAAAATGAGGCTGCCGACATGCTATTGAAGCTCGGGTCAACCAGACAAGCGATTCTGCTGGGTGTAGCGTTAGAGCACCTCAGGAAACCCTCCATCAGGCCATCCCCATAATCCGAGTCAATCTACGTCCCGGAGGACACCGAATCCAGAGCTGTGCCCATGGACGTGGACACATGAACTGATGCGCGAACCTCGGGGACCGCCTCGGCAACCCCGAGGACTGCTTCACAAGACCCGGGGACTGTTCAGTCTGATCCCGTTGAAGTTTTGCTAGTGGATCGGATGGAGATAGACGAGGATGTGTTCCCCTTGTGACCAATACCGGCTTGGGCACTACCTATATTTCAATTCCTGAAAGATGGAACGTTACCCACTGAGGAGGTGCTGTCCAGGCAAACACAGAGGAGGGCAAAGGCCTACACGATCATCAATTCGGAGCTATACAAAAGAATTGTGACCAATGTCCTCCAGCGGTGTGTTGACCCGGAAGAAGGGCTTGAAATCATCCGAGATATACATCAGGGGGAGTGCGGGCATCATGCCACATCCCGAGCCCTGGTAGCAAAAGCTTTCCGGCACGGATTCTACTGGCCAAATGCCTTAGAGAAAGCGGAAGATCTTGTGAGAAAATGTAATGGTTGTCAGAGGTACGCTACCAAGACACATATGCCAATGTCGGAACTCAAGACCATCCCAATCACTTGGCCATTTGCCGTATGGTGCTTGGATATGGTCGGCCCGTTCAAACCAGCAAGGGGAAATATGACTCACATTCTGGTGATGGTGGACAAGTTTACAAAGTGGATTGAGGTAAAGCCTATAAGAAAATGTGATGGAGCTACGGCTGTAACGTTTCTCAAAGATATCATCTTGAGGTACGGTTATCTTCAAAGTATCATAACTGACAATGGCACAAATTTTGCGGAAGGAGCGTTTGCTCGTTTCTGCCGGGATAAGAGGATCCGGCTGGACGTAGCCTCGGTAGCCCACCCTGCATCAAACGGGCAAGTGGAAAGATCCAACGGATTAGTATTATCCGGGATAAAACCCCGGCTCATTGAGCCGCTGCAAAGATCAGCGGGGTGCTGGATAGAGGAGCTACCAGCGGTACTGTGGAGCTTAAGAACAACTCCGAATCGATCAACAGGCTATACACCATTCTTTCTGGTATATGGGGCAGAAGCTGTATTACCAGCCGACATAGAGCATGATTCGCCTAGGGTCACGCAATACACAGAAGCCGAAGTGCAAGAAGCCTGGCAAAATGATGTTGATCTGCTGGAAGAAGCGAGAGAACTGGCATTGTCCAGATCCGCCATATATCAGCAAAATCTCCGATGCTATCATAGCCGGAAAGTGTGCCCCCGAGTCTTTTGGGAAGGCGATCTGGTGCTCCGGTTGGTACAACGTACTACTGGAATGCATAAATTATCCCCCCCATGGGAAGGGTCATTAACCATGAGCAAAGCATTGCACAATGATTCTTACTATCTTATAGATGCAAATCCACAGGAAAAGAACAAGGCGGACATGTCCAGAGAGGAATCTAAGCGACCATGGAATATAGCTTTACTTCGTCCTTTCTACACTTAACTAAAGAGTGTATGTATCCGAGTTATCTCATATGTCGGTATGTATGTCGGCAATGACTTTATCAATGAAATGTTGGCACCTCGAGCAGTAACTTGGGGACTGCCTTAATAATATTTGTTGTTTTTTGCGCGTCAGCTGGAATAAGTTACTCTACTTAACTCGGATTAGTAGTGTGTGAGCACCAAAAACCCAACTCTTTGACCTGCTGTTGTCCAACAAGAATTGGCTTCATGGCAAGCAAGAGAACAAGTTTGGAATTGCGTAGCCCATGAAAAACAACTAAGGAAAAGAATTTATTCGAGCTGACGTTCGTGTTTCGGACTAACCCCGTATTCATTTTCAAATTGTTATATAGTTTTATTTTTGAGCTAAGTCTAAAAGTTTCCCAGTATTGTTAAAACAATTTTGAAGCTCGGATTCATAAGTTGTTAAACCGAATCAAGGTAGACACGATCCGAGCCAAAAGATTGAATGAACAAGAAAAAGAAACTCGGGGACTACGCCCAAGTTAATCCGGCATAAGCACTTAGTAGCAAAATATCACATGTGTTTGGAATACAATTCCACTCGGCATACCGGGGATCTCATAAAAGTGTTTTTACTTAAGGAGCAGCGGGAGGAAGTTCGGCATCATCGTCGCCCTCTTCGTTATCCGAGGCAGTGTCCTCTTCATCCTCACCCGAATCATCTTCAATGTTCTCAACTTCTTCTTCGCCAGCGACTTCCAGGAAGCTCGGACCCTCAGTCCATTCGTGAATGGGGGCATATTCAATGAGGCTGTGGGCGCAAGCCTGGCGCCGAGCTACCCACTCCGGGTCGTCTGTCCATTTGGATCCTGTGCGCAGGCGTGTGAGGAGGTTGAGATCTATCTTCTCATACCACGTCAGAATGTGGTGAAGGATGGTGTCGGCTGCGGCACGTCTAGCGGACTCTCTCCAGAGGTCGAGCTAGGTCTCGATTTCCGAAAGCTTTTTAGCGAGATGTGTAACTCTCTCCGGAGCATCATCGGCGGGCCAGAAGGTGTTGAAGACTCGGACTGGAACATCGAGGAGGTCTTTGCCGTAATTTTAATGATTTCCACGCGAGATGACAGGCTAACCAATAGGTCCTCCATGTCGAAGGGAATGTTCTCACCGTCAGGAGCGACGAGAGTACCCCTTTCTCAGCAGAAATTGGCAACAGCAGCACTTGCGATAGCAGTACCCTCTGGAAAGTGGCCTGGGAAACAAGGTAGAGGACGAAGTTGAGAAAACACGAAGTATGAGGTAACCCGGAAAAATAAGGCGGACAAAGGAAAAGAAATTACGTGAGATGTGGCTGTGAATCCGGGTCAATTCCTTGGTACAAGCATCACTCCTCTTCCGAAGCTGCTCAAGCTCAGCATTTGTCGACTCAAGTTTGACCTCGGCTTCCTGAAGAAGCTCGTGGTCCTTTGCATTTTGGAGTTTGAGGCGCTCACGTTCTTCGGTGTAGTCTTGGCCAGCCTTTTTAGCTCGGTTTGGTGTTGCGCCTTCATCTTAGCCATTTCAGCTTTGAGCTTGGCTATCTCATCGTCTTTGGTCCGGAGGAGGGCGATCTCATCATCTTTCTTCTTTAGCTCGACTTGGTGCTGCCCTGCTTGTTCGAGAAAATGTAGCATCACGTCAGGCACATGCACACTATCTTCAAGCGATGCTAAAATAGTGCGTTGGCCCGGCAGTGCCGAGGAATGAATGTTTGCCGAGCCAAGGAGGAAAGCCAATGGAAACCATGGTAAAGACAGACAAGAAGGACGTACCCTTGATCTGCTCCAAGTTCTTCCACATTATCTTGTTTTCAGATTCCACCCCACCTGCAGAAACCGAACAATCAGATTAGTTCGGCAAAGGAAGTGGAAGGAAAACGAAGGAGCGTTAAGGAACAAATTTACCCCTCTTCTCGTATTCTGCAATAAGTGCAGCCTTCTTTGTGCGTAGATTCTTGTGGGTATCCAGCAAGCGTTGGAATTCAGCACTCTGGCGGTTGGTGGTCACCTAAGAGAGATACAGAAACTTAAGTCAGCTTGGTGCATATTCGAAGTGTACTAAAATCCAGGCCAAGTGGAACTTAACCCGGCTCTAGGTGTGTGCACATTCGAAGTGTACTAAAATCCGGGCCAAGTGGAACTTAACCCGGCTCTAGGTGTGTGCTATTCGAAGTGTACTAAAATCCGGGCCAAGTGGAACTTACCCCGGCTCTAGGTGTGTGCATATTCCAAGTGTACTAAAATCTGGGCCAAGTGGAACTTAACCCGGCTCTAGGTGTGTGCATATCCGAAGTGTACTAAAATCCGGGCCAAGTGGAACTTAACCCAGCTCTAGGTGTGTGCATATTCGAAGTGTACTAAAATCCGGGCCAAGTGGAACTTAACCCGGCTCTAGGTGTGTGCATATACGAAGTGTACTAAAATCCGGGCCAAGTGGAACTTAACCCGGCTCTAGGTGTGTGCATATTAGAAGTTCTCACGGAGCTATGTGAGTGTTCTAAAAGAGCATCCGGCCGAGTAACAAGTCACTCCCCCGGAGGCTCGGGGACTAATGGTTATTATCTACAACTTGTCAAGGAGGAGCAACGTACCTCCATCATTCGCCCAGCGAGGTTAATAGCTTTTGCGGCCGTGTTCATCTGAGCAGAAAACTCGGCAGGACCGAACTTTTCCGGGAGATCAGAATCCTAGACTATCTCAGCCTTGTTCCAATTCATAACAAATTCCATCAGGCTCGGAGGGTACCGTTCACCGGTGGGCATATGGGGTGTCACCAAACCCTTTGTGTGCGCTTCTTTCCTCTCCACCAATGCAAGGGCGGGGCTGGTGTGCAGAACCAACTGCTAGGCTTCGCTTGGCTCGGCGGGCACATCCTTTGCCGCTGATTTCTTCTTGGGGAGCATTGACACAAGGGTGCGCTGCCTAGACTCGACAGCAGTGGGCTTGGCAGCGTCTGGAGCCTTCTTGCCTTTGGCTTGCTGGGTAGAGGAAGCTGTAGCAGTGGTTTTCCCCTTAGAAATTGCCGCGGTAGTTCCTTGCCGAGGTTGAGAGGACTCGGAAGGTGTAGAGGAACTAGGTGTTGGTACTCTCGCTGCTGGACTTGGTGCCGGCACTGAAGTTTTCGCTGCCGGAGTTGGTGCTGATGCCGAGGTTGGAGTTGGTGCTGGTCTGCTTGCTGGTACTGGAATTGATGCTGGGGCCGAAGTAGCCTCAGTGGCTGCTGGTTGAGGTGTTGTCGAGGCGATGGATGCCGTTGCTCCGGCTAGGCCGGTCTCCCCCACTCCAAGGTTTCCCCCCTCTTGCCGAGGTGGAGCTGAACCCGGAGCGGCCGCAGAACCCTCTGGAATAGGGCTCAGCGGGCGTGATTCATCGTCACGACGGGGAGAAGGGCTAGGTTGGAGAGGTGAAGAGATGCTAGATCCACTTTGAGGGACCTCCACCGGAGCCCTGCAAAATCGAATAACGTCAGAAGAAAAATTACGACGGAGTAAGGAAGAACAAGTTACAGAAGAAAGAAGGACTTACGCATCCGAGGTTTCGGCCGCTTTGGGTTTCCGAGCCCTTCGTGCTGGGGCCTTGCCTGCTGGTTTGGGGGCAGTGTTGTCCCCGGACTTCTTTCGCCTTTTAACAGGCTGAGAGGGTCCAGAGGAAGAACTCGAAGAAGCCCCACGTTTCTTCTTCGTTGCCACCGGAACAGGCTTGCTCGTAGCGAGAGGGGGATCCTCGTGAATATGACCGCCAGGGTGAGCTGATGGCGGAAAAGCAAAAGAAAGGGGGGCAGCCTCAAAAGGTTCAATCACCTCAATATCCGAGTCATTTTCATCATTGGGCCAATCTCTAAAAGAAGAGGATTTACCCGTGGGTCGTTTCGTGGCGTCGGTCATAGGGAGGAACATCTCCTGGTCCGACTCTTCCTCATCCGGAGTCTCCCAGTCCGGCGCCCACTTAAGGGTCGGATCGGTGCTGTCCTCAAGGGTCTGCTGAAGGAATTGCTGAGGAAAAGAGCGAACAAAAGAGTCAAAAAAATGCAACAATAACTGACATGTAATTAGTCCGGGTTAATTTTGCAGCATGAAACTTACCGTGGGAGGAAGCCGGTCACGGCAGAAATGCTCAATCCCCCAAGTCCACTCAGTGGAAAAGTCCTTGTGAGTGGTGAAGAGAGCCTTAACCCGGCGATAAATCTCCGTGTTGTTCAACTCGAAAGATGAGGTCCGGTTAGGATCACGGCCGAAGCTCATGTGGCACACCTTGTGGGTGCGCTTCTGGAGGGGTGAGATTCGGTTACGCACAAAGGTGATCATGGCATCCTCGTTGCATAGCCCGAGCTCCTTCAGCTCCGCGAACCTTTTGTTCACTTGGTTGGCCAAGGTTGTGGGCTTCTTGGGGATCTCATCCCACAGGTCCGGGTTAGGTGGACCCGGAGTGTAGGGAAGCAACCGGATCAAGTCTTCGGTGCCCGTATTCCGGACATAGAAGAAGGTCCGGGCCCATCCTTTGCAGGACTCTAGCCCGGTGACCCGGGGAAAAACAGAAAATCTCTAGGGTGAAATGGAGGCCGCTCCAAATTGAGTGAGCCGCTTGTCCTCCGGATCAGCATGGATGTTGGGAATGATGTTGCGACGAAGGCCGAAGAACCGGATCCATAGCTCCTTCGTGGGCCATAGTCCAGCGTAGCCTTCGATCGTAGAAGCAAAGGCAAAGAGAGAGGTGATGGCATTGGCTGGAAGATGGTGCGGCTGGAGTTGGTACGTACCAAGCCAGTCCCGGAAAAAATCACTCACCGGCAAGCCGAAGCCCCGTTGGAAATGGAACAAGAACACGATGAACTCGCTGGGGCCAGTTCGTTAGAAGGAAGGCGCGCGGCGACGCCGCCAGGGATGCGTCTGGTCCTGTAGAGCCAGTCCAGGTCATCCTGGCAGACCTAGGAGCCGGCCCACGCGCCGCGGTCCGCCGCCACCTGCGTCCTCTTCCACCTCCTGCTCAGCAATAATGAGTTCCTCTTCAATAATCTGGTCCTCGAGGCCCTCGTTGGCACTGGAGGCGGTGGGGGACAGTGGCCGGGATTGGCGTGGACCCGTGGCGAGAAGTTTGTGTCGCGGCGGTGGCGATGCGGAGATGCGGCGAAGAAGCGCAGCGGCGACGCTGCAATTTGGCAACCCTGGCGGCGGCGCAGTCACGAGGAAGAGGAAGAAGAATAGCAGCGGGCAGAGGGGTGCGGCGGGGGAAAAATCCTAAGGGACGCATCCCTCCGCTATTTAACCACTCCCATCAGGGGTGAGTGGGATCGCGCCCTGTGGACCGGCCACACGCTGTGACCGTGTATCACCCGTCCGGACCAATCAGTGGGGAGCCACACGGAGGGCCACAGGGAAGAGAGAATCCTGTGACACGAGGCGCTGATGCGGTAAACGAGGAGGCAGGCGTGACGTGACCCACGCACAGTGATAACTGACAATTACTGCGGCGGTTACTGTACCGGCCCTTAAAATAAGACGACATAATGATTACCCTTCACATGGGTTAGCGTACGAGAGAAGGAAGCAAGACCCGGATGGAGTTGTGGTAACCCGACCGGCAAGTAAAAACTTGAAAATGTGCGAAGGGAACGTAAATCCATGCAGTCCGAGGTACAGAGGTAACTCGGCAATAACGACCAGGGCACAAGATTGAACCTAGTGTGGCCTTAGCGGCCAAGGAAGCTAAGACCGCACCAGCTTCGGGGACTAATGTTGGGGGGATACCCCCGGGTAGGGTCACGCCGGGGTATAAAGGCCAAGTTAGCCGAGGTTCGGCAAGGCCAAAGCGGATGCTGGCCGGGTCGCCTCAAGGCAGGCCGAATCACGGGATGATCCGGACCTAGGGGCATTCGCCTAACTAGGTCTCATCTGACTTAAGCAGTGAGTCAGAAGTGCATGTTTTACTTGTATGCAGGAACGGGTGTGGCCGGATGAACCATCATCCGGGTCACAGCAAGCTTCTAGGAGAAGGAAGGAATCTCGCTGGTCAAAAGGAGCCCCGGTACGCACTGCCTGAGCGAAGCAAGCAAGGACAGGACCACCAGGGCGTGGCCGACAAGCCTGACGACGCCCGTATCGGCTGACGAGGGCGCCGAAGAGGCTCACGTAGCTAAAGCGTGTGTGACGCGGGGGAAAAAGCACCTCGGTCGGCTTACCCCTTTGGGAAGAGGCATATTCTTAGGAATATGCCTCCATGTATGTCCTAGGCAGGAACCGAGCCCCCCCATAAAAGGGGGGCTAGGGCTTCTGTAGGAGGGGTTGGTCTCTCTGCTATTCTATTTTGGGCTAGGGTTTCAGGTGTGATCTGTGGGTGAGAGTACAAGAGCTCCTTCTTCCTCCTCTCGCCAATACAGCTCTAGGAGCACTTGTAACCTTGGAAGTAAATCAATACAAACTTCTGTGTGGAGAATCACTTCACTATCCCTCCCTGGATTCCCCTAGCGTGTATTAGTCCCCACCTTTAGCCTATCCATGGCATCTGCCATGACACCACCACGACAATGTTCTTTTCATGAACCACACCCAGTTTCATTGCATGTCTGTTCCTCTAAACAAACCACACTTGGATCCACCTAGTGTGATTGCATGTCTGTTCTTTTCACAAACCACACATGGATCCACCAGTGTCATTGCATGTGTGTTCTTTTCATGAACCACAACTAGAGTCATTGCATGTGTGTTCTTCAAAACAAACCACACATGGATCCACCTAGTGTGATTGCATGTCTGTTCTTTTCACAAACCACACATGGATCCACCAATGTCATTGCATGTGTGTTCTTTTCATGAACCACCCATGGATCCACAAGTGTCATTGCATGTGTGTTCTTTTCATGAACCACCGCTAGAGTCATTGCATGTCTGCTGTTCTAAACAAACCACACATGGGTCCACCTAGTGTGATTGGATGTTTGTTCTTTTCACAAACCACACATGGATCCACCAGTGTCATTGGATGTGTGTTCTTCTCATGAACCACAACCAGTGTCATTGCATGTATGTTCTGAAGGGTTCCGCAGCAGAAAACAAAAAATTGCCTACGTTCGAACCTCCTAACGCCCAAGATCTATCTATGTAGTTATACAGTAACGGCCGGAGCGTATAGAATACATACCCTTGTATATCATACACGGTTAACGTTCTGAGGTAAATGTGGTTGAATTAGTCGAAACCGTAGCCGACCTCAAGGTCGCGATGCTCCTCGCAGGTCACCCCTTGCTCATTCTTCATCGTATAGCAACTCCAGCTCATGACATCCAAGGTGCCTCAAATGAGGCCCGTCGTGGTTTCGTACACATACGGTGTACGATGACGACCTCCGACTCCTTGATCCCTGCGGAGAGTGCGGAAGTAGATCTCCGACTTGGAATCCCTGCAGCGCAACGGCGTGCTGCAGGTGCGGTGTCTCATGCTCGGACAGTCCTTATTTGGGACCGTACCAATGCATGGAGACGAGAGAGAGAGGGAAGGAGAAAGTCAACCAAAGGACTTCCCCAAATATTGGTGTGTCTATTCCCACACATGGGCACCCCTTTATATAGGGGGAGGGGGTGTGCCCTCCCCTTTGGGTTTCCCATGTGGGACTAAACAAGGGAGAGGGAGCGCATGGGTCTTCATGGGCCAGGCAACTTGGGGTGGGCCCCACCCCGCGCACAACCCTAGGCTGGCCGGGTGGGCCCCCTTGAGGCGCCTAGGCCTTAGCCCTTTGGTCCTTGGCCCTTCCCTCCTTCGGTTTTCCCTAATGGGCCCTTTTCCCTAGGAAGTTTGGCCCATTAGTGGAATACCCCTTAAAATTAGATTTTAATATTGTACTTAATATTAATTACATTAATTAATATGTAAATACATATTACAAAATCTGATTTGACCCGAAACACCCTTCGGTTCCCTTTCGATTTCCTCCGAACGACTTTCGGTTCCCTTTCATGTCCTTCCAACCAAAACTTCGGGTCCTTCCAACCAAAACTTCGGGTCACATTACGTCGAGTATACAATATGGTTGTATGGAAGAACCTATGGCTGAGGCATAGGAGATGCAACACATCTCTTTCTTCGTTTTTAACCATTCTTGTAATACTAAGACAATGCATCATATAGTAAGAACTTCTTTCTTACCTTGTTCCATTCTGAACTTCTTCAGAATCTTGCTTAGGACATTCTGAACATCTTCAGAATCAAGTCCAAGAAGCATTCGACATTCAATGTTTATTAAACTCACCAATCTATCTCGATAGATCTCATTGTTTAATAACTTCACCTTCATCCCAATTTATCTATTTAAATGTTATCAACACCAATCACATCATTCACATATGTTGTCCATATATGTTGGGGATATACTTTCCGGGTATCCTCACAGTTCCTCACTGACCAGGGTGGCCCACTTCGGGTTAGAGCTTTGCTTCACGGGCGGCCCAGTTAGAGAGAGAATACGGAGTCCAATCCGGCTACGGGAAGGCCCAGAAGACTTACCGACTTAGGCCCATAATGTTACTTGTAGTTCAAGATGTACTCTGTAACCAACTCTTAGTCGTAACCGGATTGATCTCTCCTGTAAACCCTAGGCTGGATATCTATATAAGCCGTCCTAGGGAGAGCTTTAGGGCACCAGATAACACCCAATACTTTAGACCCTCAACTCACACAGGCGATACCATTGTAACCCATATTGCGGCTTTGCCGTATTACTGGATTGCTAGCAGGAGTAGGGTCCGTCCAAAGCCGTCGGATTCGAACCTGGGTAAACTTGTGTGCTCACCGTCCCGGAACACCGTACGTCTCACACCCCTCTCTTCCGCATGCCTCGAGGACCCCCTCATGGCGTACTTGTCCTCAATCCGATGACAGTTGGCGCCCACCGTGGGGCAAGTGAGCTTCAGATCTGCGTTCCGAGCGGAATCTGCAAGAATCGGAATCGGCGAGACCATCACCATCGGTCGCATCCTCTATGCCAGCGACGTCCCTCTCATCGTTCTCGACAAGACTTGGATTCCTGCTAGGGAGGCCGTGACTGCCTATACTATCATGTCTTTTGGCGAGATCGATGTTTACATTGGTTTTGCTGAACCTGCCCAACCCACCCCAGCGGTGATGATAGAGGCAGAAGAATCTTCTGGGTCCCCTTTGTCCGTGGAGGCGGCAGAGTTCCAGATCTCAGAAAACCCTAATCCCACCCAGCCCGCACCAGTTGCGGAGATAGTGGAGAAATCCGAGCCTGAAGAAGACCCTCACGGTCCAAGACGAATCTAGAGTGGATCTCTCTAGAGAAGCCAGATCCTAGATCGACCCACCCGTGGAAGTCGAAATCCAGGAGGAGCATATCAACGACACTGATTCCGGCTCTGACGATGCCGGGATAGACAGGCCTTTCCTTAGGTACACACTAAGATGTATGATACTACAAGGCGCTAACGCACATGCAATCCTCGAAACCATTAAAAGTTTCGATATGGCTGATCGCGAAAACCACAGGTACCTTAGGAAGCACGCATCGCACTTCGTCGGATATGTTGGATCCGGATCCGGCTCTGCCGATGCTGGAGAAAACATCGACTCGGTGCTGGAGGCAATTGGAACAAACGTCGATGTTCCCGCATCCTCGGATGAATCTATGATGTTGGCAGATTTCCGAAAGTTCTCCACGGAATACGAAGAGGAGTACAACTCCAAAGCTGCAGAAGAAGGAGAAGCCATGGATGAAGGATCCGGGGAACACTCTCCCAAAGCGCAGGATGACATGGACATCGGAGATAATCCCGAGATCCAGATGTTCGAAAGTACCGATCAGAGCTTGACTCCGGGAAACGGACCCAGAGCCGTCTTTGCTACCGGCGCTGCCAAGAAGGCAAAGAAGAAGAACAAGAAGAACAAGACCCCGGCAAAAGACCCCCTCATAGAGGAGGTAATCGCTGAGGAATACGAAGAAGACTCGGATGGAGCAATTATCCTAGACGAGCCGAAAAACGAAGCATCGGTGGATGGACACGTGATCACTGAAGGTGCGCATAAACTCATCGATGCCGCATTAACCACACCTATCTCTACAGCTGCAGAACTTACTGCAGATGAGCTGGACGAAAGGGCCTAGGCCCTAGAAGCGCGCCGTCAACAACTCCTTGATGAAGCCAAAAACATTGAGGTGGAGAAGAAGCGTATGTCAAACAAGGAGTACATGTCCCGTCTGCATCAGAAGACACGAAAGCGTCACATAGATGACAACCAATTTCCACGTGTTCGTGCCGTCCTTTTTGGAGATGAGATGGGGAAGCCACGGAAGGATATCAACGGAGATTGGGTTTACCCAACACCAGTGCAAAATACCGTGGCAGTTCGTGAAATTCTATCGGCTAATCCAGGACCAGAGGAGATACGTTTGGGTATCAAGCTACTCAATAAGGGACCGGAGCAGCAAAAGGTCGCCCTATCTGGAAGTCAAAAGCTGGTCTCGGATTCCGATCAATGTCGCACAGATCCGGCATGGGCTGACGTAAGATCCCACTACGTTCGGGCGCAGTATCGTCACCCCGAACAGAGGGAAGACAATTATTCAAGAACCGGATCATCGAGGCAGCACCACAGAGCTACATATAACTGGAGCAATGTCGCTCCAATAGCTGAGAAAGACACGATCGCTGCACTGAATCCGAGGAATCCTCCCCGAAAGGGAGAAGATAAAGAGAAACGTCGGGAGGAGGATCGTCAGAGAATGCCACCTCCTAGACATGAAAACCGTCCGGCTAAGCCTCGCCATGGTGGGAGCAACAGACGAAGGAACGACGGAAACCACGCTGGAACAAGCCGGCAGGGGGCTCGTCATAGTCAAGAACCTCCCTGGAGCCGGAATAATGACACTCCGGACGGAGGCCGGCGATCAGCCGGAAACTATCCAGCTGCACCACCCTCTCCACCACACAATTATCACAACAGCCCCCAAGGAGGTCAAGGACGACGACATGGCGGACGAGGTGGTGGCAGAAGCCGAAGTCCGGCTCCAAGGCACCGCAGCCACAGCCGACATTCGGGATGATCCCTATCCCCGAACGACGCAAGGCACAGGATCAACTCCAATATAGAGGCTCCGCGCTACGAAAACGATGATGTATACGTGGGCCCAAAATGCTTCGGACCACGCATCAGAGCTACAAAGTTCCTGGAAGGATTTGCTATCTCAAGACATATCCAAGCCTACGACGACATTGTTCGGCCAGACACCAGGTTACAGGATTTCTTCCAATCCTACTGCATCGCCAAAGGCGGAAACAGCCTGGTCGCAACCCGATATCTCCCACTTATGTTGCGAAAGACGACACGATCATGGCTCAATGAACTTCCGGCGAACACCATCCATAACTGGTATGATTTACAAAGTGCGTTCTTTCGGAATTTCGAAGGCACATATCGGAGGCCCTGTACGGTTGGAGACCTACAGCATTGCACCCAGAAAGCCGGAGAAACTTGCCGGGATTACCTCGGACGATGGATTGACACCAAGAACTCCTGCGAAGGAGTAAATAATCAAACTGCGATTGAAGCTTTCATCGCAGGTCTCCCAATTGGTTTACTGCGCCATCGCTTGAAGTGTGACAAGGTTACTAATCTGGGAGAGATGATAGAAATAGCGAGAAAGTATGCAGATGCTGACGACGATGCAGAGGTATTACTCAATGTCCTGGTTGTACCTCAGTCGACAAAACAACCAAAGCAACAAGCTTAGAAGCGCAAAAATACCTCGGAAGAAAAACCCAACGCGGATACAGCATTAGTCACAACTGTTTCCGGGTCTAGAGGACGAGGAGGACGTGGCGGAGGCCGCGGGCGTGGCCGTGGGACATCAAGGGTCCAAGGTAGAGGAGAGCAACAACCAGGCAAAACCTACACTTGGGCCGACATCGCCAATAACCCATGTGTGCATCACTTGGATGCCAATGGGGGCTCGTCCCACACCAACGCTGAATGTCGTTTTAACGACGACATCAAGAGAGATGATACCGTGGGCTACAAGGCTAAGCGGAAGAAGGGAAAGAAAATCCCGAAAAGGACAAACGGACCAAGGAAGATTCCGACATGGAGGAAGCCGATGCTTCAAATCCCAAGTCGGAAGGGAAGAAAACTTTTCCCACCAAGAAGGACACTTACGTCACCTTCCTCGGATCTCAACCAGCAAAGGTCAAGAAAGCAGTTCTCCACAAGCTCAACGCAACAGTTTCGGCTATCCCTCAGTATCTGGAATGGTCGGAAGTGGCAATAACGTTTGACCGCGCTGATCATCCGCCTAAGCTACATAGGCGAGGAAAATACGCCTTAATCGTCAATACACTTATTGATGGTTATGGTTTCTCCAAGACCCTCATGAACGGTGGTAGCAGTATCAATATTCTCTATGTCGAAACGCTACGCCGGATGAAGATCTCAGAAACACAGCTGGACCATAGCTCTGTGATCTTTCACGGAGTTGTCCCAGGAAGACAAGCTAATTCCCTGGGAGAGATCACTTTGGATGTTACTTTTGGAACTCCAAAGAATTATCGGATGGAGGCACTTTCCTTCGAAGTGGTCCCGTTCAAGAGCGCATACCACGCTATATTCGGACGTCCGGCTTACTGGGCTTTTATGGCTCGTCCGTGTTACATTTACAATATGATGAAAATTCCAGGTCCCAACGGCGTGATCACCATCAGGGGACAACCGAAGAAGGCGCGAGAGTGCGAAGATGGAAATGCCGCCTTTGCCGAAGCCATGCTGCACGCCTAGGAGTACCAGGAGATCAAGAAGAGCATAGATCCGTCCGAGATGCCCGCAACAAAGAAGGAGGTCACAAAGCCAAATCCGGAGTTCAAGGCATCAGAAGAGACGAAGACGATGCTATTGAAGGATGATGACCCCTCCAAGGTGACCCATATAGGCGTAGGCCTAAGCAGCGCATATGAAAGCGCGCTCGTCAAGTTCCTCCAAGCAAATTAAGATATCTTCGCATGGCAGCCATCTGACATGACCGGAGTACCTAGGGAACTTGCCGAGCACTCTCTAAATGTAAACCCGAACGCTAAACCCGTCAAACAGTCCTTACGATGGTTTGGTGATGAAAAGCGTAAGGCAATACCAGCCGCAATACACTGATTTCCGACTTGGAGGAAACGTTCGCCAATCTACGAAAATACAACATCATGCTTAACCCGAAGAAATGCTTCTTTGGAATACCAGCCGGAAAATTGTTAGGTTTCATCGTGTCTCAAAGAGGCATAGAGGTAAACCGTGACAAAATCAAGGCTATTCTCAACATTTCCAGGCTAACTCGCCTGAAGGACGTACAAAGATTAACTGGTTGCATTGCTGCGGTCAGTCGATTTGTAAGCCGGCTTGGTGAAAGAGCCGCACCATTATACAAACTCCTGAAGAAGACCAAGGATTTTTTCTGGACTGACGAAGCTGAAGCTGCACTACAAGACCTGAAGAAAGTACTCTCATCTGCTCCTATCCTTGCAGCGCCGGAACCTCAGGAACCGATGTTGCTCTACATTGCTGCGACAAATAAGGTTGCCAGTATCGTTATGGTAGTGGAGAGACCAGAAGAAAATCAGGAACACCTAGTGCAGCGTCTGACGTACTTTGTCAGCGAGGTCCTGACAGAATCAAAACAGCGGTATCCGCACTATCAAAAGATGGCTTACGGTGTTTTTCTAGCATCTCGTAAGTTACGACACTATTTTCAGGAGCACCCAATTACCATGGTGAGCAAGGCTCCCATGAGAGATATAATCAACAATAGCGATGCCACAGGACGCGTCGCCAAATGGGGCATAGAGCTTGCAACTTTTGATATTGAGTACAAACCCTGGACAGCAATCAAATCCTAGATCCTTGCCGACTTTGTTGCTGATTGGACAGAGACCAAGGAGAATATGGTCCTCCCTTAGTTGGAATATTGGACCCCCTTTTTCGATGGGTCTAAGGCTCGAGGGGGCTCGGGGGCTGGCATGGTGCTCAAATCACCCCAAGGAGATAAACTTTTATACGTGTTACAGATCCACTTCACAGCGACAAACAACATTGCCGAGTATGAAGCACTGCTGCATGGAATCCGGATTGCTAAGGATATTGGCATCCGACGTTTGATGTGTTACGGAGATTCAGATCTTGTTGCTCAGCAAGTCTCCGATATTTGTAATGCAAATAAGCACATGGCAGCATATAAAGCTGTCGTGGATGATCTATCTAAATCGTTTGAAGGGTTTGAAGTTCAACACATCCCTCAAGCAGAAAATGAGGAAGCAGATGCATTATCTTGAATAGGCTCTGCGCGGAAAGAGGTCCCGGATGGCGCATTTTTAGAGCACCTCAAAGTTCCCTCGATAAAGGGAGTAGATGAGGAATATCCGACCAAATCCGACTCACCTTTGATAGCAGTCCTGGCTGTAATTCCTAGCTGGACTCAACCCTACCTCGATTACTTGGTAGATGGCAAATTACCCGAAGACGAAGTGTTGAGCCGACAAATTATCCGACGAGAAAAAGCCTATACTATTGTTAAAGGTGAGCTCCATAAACGGAGTGTTTCTGGGGTTTTTTAGCGCTATGTATCTCTGGAAGAAGGAGTGGAAATCTTAAGGGAAATCCACGAAGGCGAGTGTGGTCACCACGCTGCAGCCAAATCTTTAGTGGCCAAAGCTTTTCGACATGGATTTTTCCGGCTTACAGCTCAGGCAGATGCCGAACGATTAGTCAAGACATGAAAAGGCTGCCAAAAATACGCCAAGCAAGCTCATGTTCCGGTTGATCAGCTGCGAACAATACCTATAACATGGCCCTTTGCGGTCTAGGGGCTTGATATGGTAGGACCTTTTAAACGAGCCCCAAGTGGATTCACTCACCTCTTAGTGATGGTAGACAAATTCACAAAGTGGATCGAGGCTAAACCTATCACTAGTTGTGATGGAGCAACAGCCACAAGATTTGTCGAGGATGTTATAATACGGTATGGTTATCCGCATAGTATTATCACGGACAATGGGAGTAACTTTTCCATGGGAGAACTGGCTGAATTCTGCAATGAGCAAAATATTCGGCTTGACATTGCGTCAGTCACACATCCACAGGCTAACGGACAAGTCGAAAGAGCAAATGGTTTAATTCTACAAGGCTTGAAACCAAGACTCGAAGCACCACTGTGACGTGCTGCGGGGGCTTGGGCAGAGGAACTACCCTCTGTAATTTGGAGTTTACGAACAACTCCGAACAGGTCAACAGGATATACACCTTTCTTCTTGGTCTATGGTGCAGAAGCAGTTCTTCCTAGTGATTTAATTCATACTTCTCCTAGAGTGGCCGCGTATATTGAAGAGGATGCCGAAATTTCTTGACAAAATGATCTCGACTTAGTCGAAGAAGTTCGCGTCATTGCTGAATTGAGATCTACAGCCTATCAGCAGAAGTTACGCAAGTATCATAGCTAGAGTGTCCGAACTAGATCTTTCAATAAAGGTGATTTGGTTCTCCAGCTTGTGCAACAAAGAAAGCACAAACTTTCCCCAGAATGGGAAGGGCCCTTTTTAGTTAGTCGAGTATTGCACAATGGATCGTACTACTTAACTGACATGAGGCCAGTCAAAGAAAGACCTGCTACTAAGAAGAGAAAGAGAGCTGGATGCAGTACAAATCCGGATGAGTTAGACAGACCGTGGAATATTGCTCAGCTACGTCCCTTTTATTCTTAGTTTATCCTTCTTTGTAATCATAAATATGTACATGTTCTGTGAGAAATAAAAGTTTTTTGGTTACCTCAAAGTTTTTCTGAGAAGTTGGTACCATCTTATTTCCTAATGATCATGTCATAGTCGAAAATCCCAGAATGCTTGAAAGTACTTTATGCTCATGTTCGTTCTAGTTTAGATTTCCGATTCTAAAACTGCTACCTTCGGGTATAACTCTAAAAATTCTAGTCTTTACTTTGGTTATTTGTCTGATTGCTGGATGCGGGTATTTTCCGAGTAGTGAATTGTTGGTACTAGAAGCCGGCTTTGTTTCCGAGTTTAAACTGGTTTAGCAATTGAGCTCCGTTGCTCGGCAAAGTTTCCGGCTGAAGGTTTAGCCGGCTCACGAAAGGGAAGAGGCGGAAAGCCAGATAAACGATAAGTAGAGACAGAAAAATTTCAAGTGCTTATGAAAGCATTTCACGCATGCAAAAAGTCTAAGACAAAAGTGCTGAGTAGATAAAAAACATAGCACTAGAAAAAGTCATAGTACTTAATATTTACAAGCGTATCATGTTCTTTCACAGAATAATACATAAGTTTGTGGTCTTTGATGCAGGAGGAGATGAAGGAGTTGCCGGCTCGTTGGTTACTCCGCCTTGATATCGTTCCGAGATGTCTGGATCCGAGGTGGTCCGTTCATCGTCGGAAGCTTCTTTGGCTTCTTCTGGAGGAGGTGGCAGGGTATGTACATGGGTGAAGAAGGGGATCTCGTAGCTGGTCAGATCAGCTACGTGGCACCAATATTCGGCGCAGGAGTGCATGATGGCTTGAAGGTGTTGCTCCTGGCCGTCTTCGTCAACCTTGTAGTACCCTCTGGTCACTTGCCATATCTCCATGTTTCCATGGTGGCTCAGGACCATGGTGAGAGCGTTCTGCGCAGCAGTCCGCGTGTAGGACATGTTCCAGTCCCGAACAAGCTGCGGCATCTCCTTGGCCTTGTCTCGCACCTAAAAATCCGACATGCTTGGCATGTCCGGAATCCTCAGGGACTCGAATGTCTTCAATAGACTGGCGGAAGTCATGCAGAAGATCACCAACTTGGGTAAGCCGGTGGGTGCGGGGCTCGGAGGAGGAAGAGTCCGACAAGTTCAGTGGACCTAAACACAAAACAAGTCAAGGAAAATCTGACATTGATGAAAGTCGAAGAAATGATAAATCAGACAGATGGAACGTACCAAGAATGACGTCGTCAATCTTGGTCTTCTCCTCCCGGAGACTCTGGAGTTCAGCCCGGAGCGCTTCGGAGAGATCTTTCTCTCTGCCAAGCTCATTCTTGAGGTCCGAGATAAGTTTATCTTGAGTGGCAATCTTGCGATCACGCTCTTCAGTGGCCATGGAGGAGGATTCAAGGACTTGAGCTATGCTCCTTTCATGATCCGCCTTGAGCTTATCCAGCTCTTGGCGAAGTCCCTTGTTCTCCACCACTAGGGTCTTGAGGTTCTCGGCCTCTTCAATCATAGCGATGGATTGTTTCACCAACGCTATAAGTAAAAAAGAATAACAGTTCAGAAAAATTCGACATTGAAAAAGCAAAAGACAAGGTTTGAATCTCGGAATGTTTACCTTCGGCTTCATCCTTGGCTACCTTGAGCTCAGCATTTTTAAGCCAGAGAGCTTTGATCTCTCTCCGCTTATCACAGACATTGGTTCATAATTCCTAGTTATAGGAACATACTTTCTGTAAGTCAGAATACCCAAAGTCAGAAAGCTACTTAAGACTCGGGCTAATATTTTTTTGCTAAATATCACGAGCCTTGGGGCTACACTAGTTCGTTCTTTGGCATCCTAATGAAAGCATAAACCCGGATTTCTATATCCTACTTCATGCTTGGGGGCTAGAGGATATGCTATAACATAATGTAAAAAACAAGAGTTGGAATTCCGACTTACATATTGCTCGCGGGTGAGTTTGTCTAACCCAGCGTTCACTTCAGCTGCCACCTTCTTGGCGAGGGTAAGAGGAATTACTGGGGCTGTTGGAAGCTCGCCAGTCCTGATTCTCTTGTCGCGAAGGCGGATTTGAGCGAGAAGGTCAGAGAACTTGACGTCCTCTACTTCTTGCGCTTCCTCTTCAGGGGATAGATGGCTTTTGTCCAGGACTTGCGTGGCCAGCCGCTGGATCTCCTCTATAGATTTCCGGGATAAGCCAAACTTGGCAAGTCCGGGATTGTTGAGGAGGTTGTCGGCAAAGACTTCAGCCGAGGGATCATTACCCGAAGAGGGTTCACCCTTATCTTGAGCTGACGCACCCACAATGACGTTAGTGTGTGACCCAAGGATCAAAGGCGCCGTTGGAGGAGCCGGATCTTCTACAACAACCGGAGAAGGAGTAATCGCCGATGTTGTAGAGGGTTGAGGGGCAGGAGTCGGAGGAGCCATGGCAGGGGAAGCTATGGTAAGCTTCGTTTGTCGCAAGGGCTTCGAAGGAATCCCTTTGCCCTTGCCCTTGATGATTGATTTTGCTCCGAGAAAGTAGTAAAGTCGGAAACATTACATCTCGGAAAGAAACTTGAGTAAAGTAGAAAGGCGAAAATGTTGTGACAAAAGGCTACCTTTTCACGACTGGCACCTCCTTTGTGCCAACTGCCACTGTCGGAGCTTTACGCTTCTTGAGCGCAAGATCCGGCAATGGTACTACTTCGGTCTCCTGAGAAAACTCAGGAGGATATCCTTCGAGTGGAGCAAGCTCCGACTCGGGGAGGTTAGCAAGCTGAAAACAGGAAAGCATATCAGCATTGCAGTATATATTTTAAAGATTGAAACACATAAAAGGTGTACTGATGGAATCTTACTGACACTACGGGGTTTTCCGCCGTGTGCATGTCCAGAGAAACCTCCGGAATTTTCCTCTCGATCTGCTCCTTAATCAGCCACTTAATCTGGCTTATATAACCCTGGGCGGTGTAGGCTTTCGGGCTGATGCGGAGGGAATCTTTTTTGGAAGACGTGATGGAGTGCATCAGTCTGTCCCCGTGGTACTGAAGTGGCTGGATCCGATGTGAGACCCAGCAATGGACCAAGTCGGATCCCTTCAGACCCTTGTGCTTGATCAAATACTCGATCCGCCTCTTAGCGAGGATCAGATCGTCGGTGAGAGCCAGAGCAGCCTCGCCCCAGGAAGGCTGGGCTATGGCGGCTCCGTTGACAAAAACCGGCAAAGCAGTAGCTTTGCTGGGAGCCGGAATATCCCTATGGTAGAAGAAAGTGGCTGGCCATTGTTTGACCGAGTCACTGGCAGAAATTTTGGGATAGGCCCGGTCTCGTCTAACAGAAAAACTAATGGTACCGGTGATATAAGGAACACCGGTAGTGATGGAATTTCTCCGGACATGGAAATAGTACCGGAAGAGAAGCAAACTCGGCCTAATGCCGAGAAAGCCCTCGCGAAGCGCAACATATGTGCTCATTTCTAGAAGTGAATTGGGAGGAAGATTGTGGAGTTGAACTCCATAGTGATCTACCACCTCGGAGAAGAACTCTGAGGGAGGAAAGGACAATCCTCAGTCCAGATGGGTGCCGAAGTGGACACGCTCGCCCTCGCGCGGGTTGGGGACGGTTTCGCCGAGGCCGGTCCGCCAGTCGCCAGCAGCGAGAAGCCCCTCCTTCTCCACGTTCTTGAGGCCTGCCTCGTCGACGGCGTAGGGGATCTAGATTCCCCTGAAACTCTCCTTCTTCGCAGCTGCTTCCGCCGATGCCGCCGCCGCTGCCGCCGCCAAACCAGAGGAAGAAGAAGAGGAAGCCATTTTTCTCCGGTGAAAAAGGTGACCTTAAAGTGGCGGCGCTAGGAGCTCTCTGGGAGGAGGACGAGGAGGCTCTGGGCGCGCAAGAGGATTGGGAAGGAAAGAACGGCAAAGGACTAGTGGAGAGGAGAAGAAGAAATCTAAACCCCTTATATCCACCTACCTGCGCCAAGATTCGTGCAAACGCTATCAGTGTAACCGCCACGCGTCATGGAAAGAACTAGGGAGGGCCCGCGCGATGATTGCGTCGCCTCGATCTCCACGCACACATTGAAACGGCGCCTTGGTTCCACGAACCGCGGACCCACCAACGGTCGTGCTGACAGAACGTCTGTCAGATGACATGACTTGACCATACTTGTGTCAGGTGGCGTTAGAGACCAAGTTCCGGCTTAGTTTAAAAAGCGAGCTGGAAAATCCGAGTAACTAATTGAAAGGTCTGACTTACTTGTAAGACCCGGATCGTATTTTTTTTTGTGAAGTTTCAGGAACCCTTCAAGATTCTGCAAGCCGAAGATCAAGCTAGACGATGATAAAATCCAACTTTGGATCTTGGAGGCCTCCGGGGGCTGCTGTTGGGGATATACTTTCTGGGTATCCTCATAGTTCCTCACTGACCAGGGTGGCCCACTTCGGGTTAGAGCTTTGCTTCACCGGCCACCTAGTTAGAGAGAGAAGATGGAGTCCAATCCGGCTACGGGAAGGCCCAGAAGACTTACCGACTTAGGCCCATAATGTTACTTGTAGTTCAAGATGTACTCTGTAACCAACTCTTAGTCGTAGCCGGATTGATCTCTCCTGTAAACCCTAGGCTGGATATCTATATAAGCCGTCCTAGGGAGAGCCTTTAGGGTACCAGATAACACCCAATACTTTAGACCCTCAACTCGCACAGGCGATACCATTGTAACCCATATTCCGGCTTTGCCGTATTACTGGATTGCTAGCAGGAGTAGGGTCCATCCAAAGCCGGCGGATTCGAACCTGGGTAAACTTGTGTCCTCACCGTCCCGGAACACCGTACGTCTCACACCCCTCTCTTCCGCACGCCTCGAGGACCCCCTCATGGCGTACTTGTCCTCAATCCGACGACAATATATCCTAGAATGATTTCACGCTCCCACTCAAATATAGCATCCGTATTTGAGATCCAGGGATTTCACTTAGCTCCCACTCAAAATATGTCGGATACATATTATGATTCAGCTAAGCTACTTAGCTCCCACTCAAAATATGTCTCTTACATATTAAGATCTAGCGAAGCTAATTAGCTCCCACTCAAATGCAGGTCCTCTCGATAATCTTGGACATTCCAAAATTCTTTGATCATCATCAAATTGAGGATTCCAGCCACGAGACTTCAATATACATTTATTGCTAGTGTAAATCCAATAGACTCAAGCATTGCTACATTTGTAGTCAACTCCTTAAATTTGTCCATACTGTGTGACAAATCGAGCTTTGCGTCTCCATTAAGTTTCATTTCCTTCTTATGACTTTGAAGTCATTCAGAAATATCAAGTAAACTACTTTACTTAATAAGATCAAGTAACATATTACTTTGCAATCTTAAATGTAACTTAATATAGGATTTTATGACTCCTAGTCATTTCTCGCACTTAGGTCCATCACTCTTCTTTGTAATTCGTAGGTATGTCTTGTTCATAAACATGACAAGTGGATCAATAATATATTTCCACGAACTTGTAGAGTATATATTTTTGAATCCTACTTTCTTTAGTAAAAGTATTCGCTGAAACTTTTATGATCATTATCATTAGTTTCTCCTCTATTTGTAGAGTTCGGTTTCACGAAACAAATTCCGTTGCACCACTCAACAATTCAGAGGCAAGGTCAAATACCTTGTTTTGATCTTTAACTTTCTTCCACCTGTATCTTCATCAAGACACGTCAACTTTGGACAACAGCGGGTTTTTCCTTTGTGGAAGATGCATTCATAGCTTCCTAAGAATGCTCTACAGAGACTTTTTTATTCACCACGATTTCAACTTATCGAAATCTCTAGAAACTCGAACATGCCATAACACTTATGGTGTTGTTTCCACGAATCTTTGGATGTTCCTTTGTATTTCAACCGAGTGTTCACTCATTTCGATCTCTAACTCTAAACGATAACTATAACCCCGATAAGAGATAATATTATAACATATGTATCTAATACATAATGATTATGATGTTTAGTCATTTCAATACACTTTGAAATTGCCCTTATTATCATAATTTGTGAAACCTCTTTCACGTGTCTTTTTATGCTAAAATTAACTTAAATACTTTCGTCATGTCGATCAAATCGAAGAGACTTTTGTATTCTTGTTAATTCAATATCCTCCTTCATTATGAAATCTTTTGAACAATTCAAAATAGTTTCAAACTTATGTTTCATTAAGCAAATGCTCATATTCACTTAAATCCACAATGAAGTGTGAAATAATGATTTCCACTATTTGTTGAAAATACGATACATCACTATGTATAAGATTCAACATTAAGTATAAATAATGATTTCCACTATCTTGTTAAAAATACAATACATCATTATGTTTAAAGTTCAACATTTCATCGCATATCACTGTTTTACTAGAATGCGGAGTTTTAGTCATTCTACCCAAGAGGCATGGTTTTGCAAAGTCTCTAGATTAAGCATCTAGGACCCCGATCTTCATTTAGAATGAAGAACATGCAATAACAAAAATGACTTAAACTATAGTGTCATGTCATTACTAAGATATATTTTAGCATTCTAATCCTTTATAAATGTTTAAACTATTATCATTAACATAGAGACGAGAATAACTCATTTATAATCGTAATGTGACCATAAAGGTATTATTCATAAGAACTGTTCAACTAGCTTGTACCTCATTCATATGAACAATCGTCTTGCTAAAAGCAAGACACAAAAACAAGGATTACAAAATTATATTCAAGGCCACTAATCCAAATGATAATCTTTGAGTAAAGGGGGTGATGTCGACCATCAACTGTTTTGCTTGTCGTCATCAAGCCACATTGCCTCAATTCTAGCAATTCTTAAGCAGACCATCCTGTTTTCACAAAACGGGACAAGTATTCAATACTTATATAAACTGCAACGAGTTTTGCAAGAACTACATTTATAACTTTGTATATCTAACATATACCCTTTTTCATTCATGACCTCCATTGCAATCAAGACCTTCTGAGAGTTCATAACTCTAATGCAAGATTGCTAAGTGTTTATCCAAATGTTCCCCTTTTCATCCATCATGGAAGAAAATTCATCCAATGACTCATACTTTATGTGCCTGATCTTGCAGAATACAAGATTGTAATCCAACTCTCCATCGAATGGAGAATGGCTTGTTGGATGATTACAGAGAACACACAAACATTGCAGAGTCATCGGATTATCTCCTAATGGTCATAGTATCAAGAAGAGAAGATCACCTTTTACGAGGATATCCCTCAGGCATGGGTATTAATCTATGAAGTTGGACCCTTTTGCTAAGTTCCATATCAAGAAGTATATTCCCATGGTCACAAAGGACCTCAATGGGATTGGCAATGATCTACTAAGATATTTGCAAATAGACATCTAGACTAAGTTCATAATATGAGTTCAATCCTAATTGAGCGCCCACTAAAATTGTCATCCCTTAGACGATTTTAGTGATCACATGATCCCAATCCTCTGCACCTCCCCCGATCGTCACGGCCATTAGTGCGGCATCAAAGGTAGACATTCCCTAATGTCAATCACGTCAACCATGTGACTCATGCTCGACCTTTCAGTCTCTTGTGTTCCGAGGCCATGTCTACACATGCTAGGCTCTCCAAATCTAACTTGTGTGTATTTGCTGTGCAACATGGCTTACACCCACTTTATGCGAATGTAGATATGTGTAGCCCCCGATCGTCACGGCCGGCTTCATAACGACAAACTTTCTTGGTGGTGCACACACAAGGGGAACACTATCATTGGAATTATATAGGGATTATCTTATTTGCTACCGTTGAGTATCTAATACTAGCATACAATAAGATATAGAGTAGGTATCAACATCACATGTAAATTTGTGATATGATATGGTCCTTCTTGCACTTTGATCTCCATCGAGCGCTGATACGTCCAAAACGTATCTACTTTCCCGAACACTTTCGCTATTGTTTCTCCTCTATACTTGTGTGATTTGGATGCAACTAATGCAAACTGATGCTGTTTTCAGCAGAATTGCCTTGGTGTCTACTTTTTGTGCAGAAAATCAACTATCAGGAAAAATCTCGGAAAATATGCCAAAAATCCTATTTCACCCGAAGACTCCAGGAGCCAGAATACGAGACGGAGAAGAGCCCTGGGGTGGCCACACCACCTGGTGGCACGGGCCAGGCCAGGCCGCGCCAGGGGGTGGTGTGGGCCCCCCAGGCACTCCCTCGGCCTCTCTCTTCGCCTATAAGGAGCCTTCTGACCTAAAAACTTCGGGGGGTTGGACGTTTTTCCAGAAGGAGTTCCGCTCCGCCGCCACCACCAGATTCCACGAAACAGCACCAGAAACTCCGTTCTGGCACCCTGTCGGGACGGGGAATTGGAGAAGATCATCACCATCATCGTCACCATCGCTTCTCCATCGACCATCCATGTTTCCCCCATCTATGAGTGAGTATTCCCCCGTTGTAGGCTATGGGGATGGTAGGGATTGGATGAGATCGTTCATGTAATGGCATCAGATTGTTAGGGCATAGTGCCTAATATCTTTTATTAGTGCTTGATGACTTTGTTGCGACTTGTTGTGCTTAATGCTTGTCACTAGGGCCCGAGTGCCATGCTTTCAGATCTGAACTTATTATTGATTCATTATGATAGTATTGTTTCCGGTCTTATCTACAAGTTGTGTACACACGTTGTTGTCCGGAACCTATGGCCCCGAAGTGACAGAAATCGGGATAACCGGAAGGGAAAGGCTTTGATGTGAGGATCACATGTGTTCACGGAGGGTTAATGCTTTGCTCCGGTGCTCTATTAAAAGGAGCACCTTAATTGCCAGTAGTTCCCTAGAGGCCCCGCAGCAAACGGGTTGGCAGGACAAAAGATGTTGTGCAAGTTCTCATTGCGAGCATGTATGACTATATATGGAACACATGCCTAGGATTGTCTAGTACTTCGATGCTTTATCTTATTTATCTGCAATTGCCCTATGTTCTGATTGCTATGTGAATTGTCTTGTCCATGCAACGCGCGTCCATCCATCCCTATTCCTACCGCACCTGAATCCCACTGTTTACTGCTTTTGTTACTACTGTCTTTGTTTTACTACTGCTGTTACTTTCCTATTCCTACTACAAAACTGTTGCTACTGATAAACTGCTGTGAGCAAGATTGGTTCCAGGTGCAGCTGAATTGACAATTCGGTTGTTAAGGCTTATAAATATTCTTTGGCTCCCCTTGTGTCGAATCAATAAATTGGGTTTCACTTCCCTCAAAAATACTGCGATACACCCCCTATACTTGTGGGTCATCAAGACTATTTGCTGGCGCCGTTGCTAGGGAGCATAGCTTTATTTATCAAGTTCACTTGGATTCTCTATTGTTCGCTGCTTTCCATCCATCATGGGTAAGTCTCGTGATGGCAAGGTTCCTATTTTACCATCCACTACAAGAAGAGGTACGGCTGAACACCTCTACTGCTCTTGATCCACCGTCTATTTTGAGTAAGTTCCTTACACCACCACATACAAATGCTACACACACTGCTACTACTGCTGAATCTGAAACTTCTGATACTTATGATGCTGCTTCTACTATGCTTGATAAGAGTGGTTCATTAGGTCCTTTTCTAGATGCTACGATTGCTAGAACTATAGCTAGAAATACCAAAACTCCTAATGAAGACACTACTACACCTGTTAGCTCACCTGAGTCTCGTGAGAGTTATGATGCTGAAGAAGATTATGTTGAGATGACTGATGAGTTTATTGAAGAATGTAGGAACACCCATGATAGGAGCGCTGCTAAGAGTCTCCTTGAGAGGCGTACTATTAGACCCAAATAATCTCTTGATGCTAAGTTTGCTGCTTCTCCCATAAATATTATAGATGAAGGTTATGATTTCTCTCTCGATCTATCTTACATAGCTATTGTCGAGAAAGAACCTTTTTATGGGACTAAGAATGAAAGTGCGGTAGCACATATGAATGAACTTTCTACCATGAGTGGCTTGTTTTTTGATGATATTAAAAAGCGTACTTACTTTGTTGCTAAGATTTTCCCTTTTTCACTGAAAGGAGAAGCTAAAATTTGGTTTGGTAATTTACCTCCTAGATCTATTGATAACCCTGAGTGCTTGATTACTACTTTTCTGCAGAAATATTTTCCTCCTAGTGCTAGACATGCTGTTTTGTAGGAACTTTTTGATTTTAAACAGGGAGAAAAAGAGGTATTGCCCGAATCTTGGGCAAGGTTTTGTGCTTTGATTCATGCACAGGCTGGAAGTCAATTACCTAAGAATGAACTACTTGATATATTTTATAATGGACTAACCGAAGAATCTAGGACATACCTAGATAGTTGTGTTGATTGTGTTTTCAGGAATAGGACTCCAAAGGAAGCTGAGGAATTAATGGCTAAAATAAGCAAGAATTATGAAGATTGGACTCCTCCTAAACAAGTTACACCTGAAGTAATTGTACCTGAACCATCTATTCCTGTGCCTATTCCAACGTCAAAGAAGAGGGGAGTTATTGAATTAAATGATGAAGTGATAAAGGAAGCTAAGAAATGTCTTAAGGAGAAGGGAATTAAAGCTGCAGATGTCAAGAATTTACCTCCTATAGAAGAATTATGTAAGCCTGTTCCCTACTCACCCACTATTGAGGTACACTCTCTCCAACACTTTGATGAAGGTGATATCCCTTACTTGAAACCTCCTGATCAATGCATAGAATAATTTGATATCTTTATTGTTAAGCAAGATAACTTTAATAAAAGGGTACAAAATCATCTAATGGAAAACACTAGAGCTATTGTTGAGTTGAAAGATATTGTGGAAAGAACCTCTAATGATGTTAAAATGATTGTTAAACACTTTCAAATGGTTCAAACTCAAATAGATCAACTCGTTAAAGTGCAAAACGACTTGCTAGTCAATGCTGCTAAAGAAAAACATGCTTATGAAATTAGAACTAGAAGTGGTGCTGCTACCCAGGATCCTCTATATCCTGAGGGGCATCCCAAAAGGATTGAGCAGGATTCTCAACAAGCTGAAAATAGTGGTTCTACTCGTAAGAAAAGGAAAAAGAAACATAAAACTATTGTAGAACCCTCTGAACCTGCTATAGGTCCTAATAGTATATCTATCTCTGATGCTGAAATTGAAAGTGGTAATGAAGAAAATGAAGTTCCTAATGAAGAAAAAGTTGAAGAAGAACCTAAAAACCACACTAAGAATACTAAATACACCAAAGAAGATTTTATTGCTAAGGAACATGGTAGTGAAAGAGAACCTTGGGTCCAAAAACCTATGCCTTTCCCTGATAAGAAACACAAGTCAAAGGAAGATGAACACTATAATAAGTTTTTTGAGTGGATGAAGCCTTTATTCTTGCAAATTCCTTTGACAGATGCTATTAAATTGCCTCCTTACTCAAAGTATATGAAGGACATTGTTTCGAATAAAAGGAAGATCCCTAATGAAGAAATCTCTACTTTGCTTGCTAATTATTCTTTCAATGGTAAGGTTCCTAAGAAACTTGGAGACACAGGGATTCCAACTATCCCTTGCTTTATTAAGAAAAGTTATGTTAGAACTGCTTTGTGTGATTTGGGAGCTGGAGTTAGTGTTATGCCTTTCTCCCTCTATAAGAGGCTTCAGCTTGAAAAATTGATACCAACTGATATATCTTTGCAAATGGCTGATAAATCTACCACTATTCCTGTGGGTATATGTGAGGATGTACCTGTTCAGGTGGCCCACAATTGCTTGATATTAACTGATTTTGTTGTGCTTGAAATGCCTGAAGATGATAATATGTCTATTATTCTTGGGAGACCTTTTCTTAATACTGCAGGAGCTGTTTTTAATTGTAATCAAGGAAAGGTGACCTTCAATGTTAATGACAAGGAACATACTGTCTATTTCCCCAAGAAGATTGAAAGGACTTATGGTTTAAATTCAATTGAACATGTTGAAGGCATTCAAGTTGGAGAAATATATTATCCCATACCAAAAGAAAATTTTGAAACTATTATGATTGGGACCATTGCTATCAAGGTTGAGGTAACATAATCATTAGTGGAGTACAAAGTTTTGTCTCATATGCAATTGTTTTGGTAGCAAGACTTGATCAACCTTGCTAACAAAAGGATTCCATTGAACAAAACAATGTTTTCATTATGATTATCCTCGTTTGTTCCTATCCTTTGCATTTTAGTTTTTTCTTTCGTTTAGTTTTCTTTTTGTTGTTAGTTGCTTGCATGCTAGAACTTCTGTAGTTCTAGCCTTGTTTTGTCCTTGCATCATGTTTCTAAAAAAATCCGTCTGTCAGAAAAATCATTCTTCTGTTTCTGAAAATTGCCCAAAAATAAAGTGTCTCGAAAAATTCCAGAAAATTCATATTAAATTTTTACGTGAAAAAAGGGGCAGAGGACTACCTGGTAGGTACCAGGGGGGGCCACCAGGCAGGCACACCACATGGTGGCGCGGCCAGACCTTGGTGGCGCCATGCCCTGGTGTGGGCCACCCCTGGCCCCCCACTACCTCTCTCTCCTGCCACTTTCCTCTCTCTCCCGAGTAAACTCCAGTTCATAACTCAAAATCGCGTTCCCTCTTTGCTTGCCCTCGATTTCTTCGATCTCTTTGCTCAGCCCATCTTTCTTGCTGAAATTTGGAGCAATTGTTCCTTGGTATGTGACTCCTCCCCTTGTCCAAGTAGATTTGTGTTCAGTGGATTGTATGTTGAGTATTTTGCTGCTGTAGGTGACTGGTTATGAGAGCTTGTAAGCTTGTTTGATGCTTAGAGATATAGTTTTGATGCATGTTTAGGCCTCTTGCAAGTTGCTATGAGTAGAATCCTTCATTATATTTACTTTGCAATCACTTGTTTAAGAGGTGTTTAAATTTCAGAATAAAAGATGAGCGAACACCACCTAAACCAACATGAGCTTTGGGTGTCTGATGTCATGATGGTCCACCGGGAGGAGGAAGTTTTTCCCTCCATTTATCCATGTTCTGAGTTCATGAGAGCTGCAGGAATTCTACAATATTTCCACACTCTGGTTTCTAATGCAGGGTTAGAGCACTTCTTGGAAGATGAACCTTGTCAATTTGTCAAGCTAACCATGTCGGTGGTGCAGGATTTCAAATTTAGTCACTCTTTGCCTAACCCCATGGTCCATTACAAAATCTACAATATAGGTATTGACCTTTCTCTTGATGATTTTTGTGCAGCTATTAAGGTACCTCAATGGGGATCATGTAAGAAGATTAAAGAGAGATCGGAACCACTCATGGATTTATACGCAGAAATTTGTCAAGGGAGTAGCTTCTCGAAGGAGAATGGAAAAATCCGTAACATTCATCTTCCCTCCATTCGCTACTTTGCCTACTTTATTGCTAAGTGTGTTCTTGCTAGGAAAACTGTCAATAAGTTATCTTTGTTTGATCTAGCATTTATCTCTGCTGCTCTTAGACGAGATAGGTCTTACAACTTGGGTGCTTTGATAGCTTTCTGTCTTGTTGCTAACACTGAGAAAGGGGGAATTTGTGGAGGCCTCATCGCTTCTCGTTTACTAGCATTGCATGGTTTAGTGCCTCATCATCTAGACCTACAGTTTCCCATAGAGAGGTTGGATTTCAATTCCATGATACAGCATAAATTTATTTCCTCGTGGGCTAGTTTGAAGGAGTTATCTTATGAAATAACCTTTCTCAAAGCTGGTTGGAGAAAGTGCAAGTCCGAGCGTGTTGTTCTTTTGCCTGCACCTGTTTTGTTTAACCTTGATAACAGGGAAGGATGGTCCCTCTCTGAGGAGGAGCTTGAAACGTACTTGGGAGAGCTCTCCCAACAGGAGCAGGGCACTAGAAGGGAGGTTACATATGATTCGGGCCAGCCCTCGAATGAGGGAGAGTCTTCATATCAGCAGCCCGCCTATGATTGGGGAGCCTCTTCTTCATCTCATGGGCCCATCTACGATCATTCTTACCAAGATCCGCCCACTTGGAACCCCTATTCGTACATGGATTTATACCCACTTAGCCCAAAAGCCTAAGCTTGGGGGGGAGGTACACCGACACCGCACTCATCTCCATATCATGTTGCGTCGGTACTTTGTATATTCATGTTTTCGGTTTTTTTTTAGTTTTCGTTTTTCTTTGCTTTTGCTTTCTAAAAACACAAAAAGACCAAAAATATTTCTGTTGTTTCTCTTTGGTTTGCTTCTTCTTTTTGCCTTGTTTTGCTTTTCCCTTTTTTCTTTGTTTGAACTATTTGAAAAACCCAAAAAGATTTTGCTTTTCTTGTTTTTCTCTTTTGGTTCTTGTTTAAAAATCGAAAACACCAAAAATATTTGTCGTTCTTCTTTGGTTTTTGCGAGTTGGCTACAGGGTTCGGCAGTTCCCAGTGGACTATTGGTTTCATATTACTATTCAGGCCACACAAGTGAAGGGCAATAATGAGGATCAATGACAACTTGAGGCGTGGTAAGAGGCTGGTAACGAACTCTATTTGTCTTCATTTTTGTACATATACTCATCATTGTGAGCTTACTTAGTCCGTTCAGGTAGAGTCTATGTTTTCTTTGGATACTTAGTAGTTCTTTCTTTCTTGTGATTAGCTCCAGCTCGCTAATAGTTTGTAGCATGTTTCATGAATGTTTGCTTGCGTCACTCTATTCATAAAATTGGTATGACACCATGGTATCCTCCTCTGAATATTTCATTTGATTGACTTGGCACATGCTCATGCATGCACATGACTGTGATAATCAGTTAAGCCTTGATGAATTATTTTGCCTTGAGGATCTTGAATCATTTTCATGCCATAAGTAGTCTTGTTTTGTTGCAAGCATGATAATGACAGCTATTGCTCTCTCGTTTGTTGCGCCCTTACTATTGCTAGCCTTCATTTCCACTGAGTGTTTTGCTCATGTTTCCAACCCCCCAAACCAAATATTTCCAAAGTGTCCACCATACCTACCCATTAGCATCATTTGCCACTTTCGTGCATATTCAATATGCCTTGTTTTCTTCCGAATAAAATGTTTGCTTGTTATGAGAAAGTTAGTTAGTAAATCTCTCACGAACTTGATGGCACACTTTATTTTATTGCACTTAATAAACCTGAACCATTGTGTCCTTCTTTGTTGTGCATATGCTTGCGCTTTATGAGTTGAAGTTAGCAGAACCATGTATCATGGGGACTGCTTTCAACACTTCATAGGTACTTTGTACCTAGTTGATATCATGTTCTTTTGCTTATGGATCCCGGTGGTGTGAAATAAAAGTGGAACTTGTAAGATCATGGAGTTTGTATGTATGTTAGAGAAACGCCTAGGCCGCTAGCCTAAGCCATGCCTAATCATGGTGGAAACTTGCAGCATAACCATAATGAGCATTCTATGAAGCATCCTCAATAAAAATATATGCACATAGTAAATAAAAAGATCGCTGAGATGCTCATTGTCTGCTTGCCTTATCATTTTGATCATGGGATAGCTCCCGTGTCATGTGCAAGGGGTACCTCGTTGGCGATTCTCTATGATACGTATATACTTACAATGACAAGAGCTTACTTGTGACTGAACTTGAGTAGCATGAGGATCGGTCTTCGTAAGTACGGGGCATGAGACTTAAATTTATAACTTGTCAAGCATATCCTCATAGTTTTGTCACTTTCACTTTAACCACATTAAAGATGCTTATGATAGGGGCAATGAGAGCTCAAAGCTAACTAGTACCATACTTCCAGCATTTGGAAGCCTTTCAAAATTATTCAAAACCTTTTTCTTCTACTTGTTGAGTCTCCACATATTCTTTGAGCACCTTCTCGAGAGCATAGTTGTCATTTGTGTTTGTTCCATTACTTGATTATTTGTGTTATGACTTTGATGCTTGTATTCTTGACATCTTTACTTCTAGTCATCACTTGAACTTCAGAGGTGCCTTGGAATTCATAATCAAAGGCAAGCGAGATACCACTCTATCATACCTTTCTATGAGCATAGTAATGTTGCTTATGTTCGTGTTTTATGCTACTTATTATTCTTGAGTTGGAATCTCTTCATAGCTTGCAATGACTATTCAGTAGACTCAGTTGCATACTCTTTATTATGAATTGTCTAAGTAGTTGATCACATTGCTGAGAATATTTACATCATATGAAGCAAATGTGATCGTGAAAGTTCTTTTATCACACTTAGTTTTCAACTGAATTGCTTGAGGACAAGCAATAAGCTAAGCTTGGGGGGAGTTGATACGTCCAAAATGTATCTACTTTCCCGAACACTTTTGCTATTGTTTCTCCTCTATACTTGTGTGATTTGGATGCAACTAATGCGAACTGACGCTGTTTTTAGCAGAATTGCCTTGGTGTCTACTTTTTGTGTAGAAAATCAACTATTAGGAAAAATACCGTAAAATATGCCAAAAATCCTATTTCACCCGAAGACTCCAGGAGCCAAAATACGAGACGGAGAAGAGCCCTAGGGTGGCCACACCACCTGGTGGCGCGGGCCAGGCCAGGCCGCGCCAGGGGGTGGTGTGGTCCCCCCAGGCACCCCCTCGGCCTCTCTCTTCGCCTATAAGGAGCCTTTTGACCTAAAAACTTCGGGGGGTTGGAAGTTTTTCTAGAAGGAGTTCCGCTCCGCCACCACCACCAGATTCCACGAAACAGCACCAGAAACTCCGTTTTGGCACCCTACCGGGACGGGGAATTGGAGGAGATCATCGCCATCATCATCACCATCGCTTCTCCATCGACCACCCATGTTTCCCCCATCTATGAGTGAGTAATCCCCCGCTGTAGGCTATGGGGATGGTAGGGATTGGATGAGATCGTTCATGTAATGGCATCAGATTGTTAGGGCATAGTGCCTAGTATCTTTTATTAGTGCTTTATGACTTTGTTGTGACTTGTTGTGCTTAATGCTTGTCACTAGGGCCCGAGTGCCATGATTTCAGATCTGAACTTATTATTGATTTATTATGATAGTATTTTTTATGGTCTTATCTACAAGTTGTGTACACACGTTGTTGTCCGGAACCTATGGCCCCGAAGTGACAGAAATCGGGATAACCGGAAGGGAAAGGGTTTGATGTGAGGATCACATGTGTTCACGGAGTGTTAATGCTTTGCTCCGGTGCTCTATTAAAAGGAGCAACTTAATTGCCAGTAGTTCCCTAGAGGCCCCGCTGCAAACGGGCTGGCAGGACAAAAGATGTTGTGCAAGTTCTCATTGCGAGCACGTATGACTATATATGGAACACATGCCTAGGATTATCTAGTACTTGGATGCTTTATCTTATTTATCTGCAAATGCCCTATGTTCTGATGGCTATGTGAATTGTCTTGTCCATGCAACGCCCGTCCATCCATCCCTATGCCTACCGCACTCGAATCCCACTGTTTACTGCTTTTGTTACTACTGTCTTTGTTTTACTACTGCTGTTACTTTACTATTCCTACTACAAAACTATTGCTACCGATAAACTGCTGTGAGCAAGATTGTTTCCAGGTGCAGCTGAATTGACAACTTAGTTGTCAAGGCTTATAAATATTCTTTGGCTCCCCTTGTGTCGCATCAATAAATTGGGTTTCACTTCCCTCGAAAATACTACGATACACCCCTATACTTGTGGGTCACCAAGCGCTCCGGCATGATCTCCATCTTGCCCCTGGTTTGACGCCAAGTCCACGACGCCACCACTTGGTCATCCATCTGAATGATGGCTATTACTACTTAACTTAGTAACATAAAAGTAAACTACTTTACCTTTGTAACGACCAATACCATATCATAACACAAGTCCTCCTTCAAAATAAAGTTAGACACCTCTACTTTATATTTTGCAAGTTTTACGTGGTTGTTAGGGCTTTCGCAATAGAACTGTTTCTAATCTACGAACTTTCCAACCACAACATGGATCCAACAATTGTCTCTACTACACCCCTTTCGGGGACCTCCGTTGTAAATGTAATATCAACTATTGAATGAGAGACAGACACCCGCTAGCCACTTATACGGTACAAGCCGTATGTTGAGCGTGGAACCAGTCTCGCGTACGAATACGCGTAAGATCGGTCCGAGCCGCTTCATCAAACAATACCGCGATATAAACAAGTACAAGTTAGAGGGTAACAACTAAGGGATCAATGCCCGCACAATATATGTACGTACTGGCCGTACAACACTCCTACGCATAACCTGGCTCTGATACCACTGAACGGTTCCGCAGCAGAAAACAAAAAAATTCCTACGTTGGAACCTCCTAACGCCTAAGATCTATCTATGTAGTAATACAATAACGGCCGGAGCGTATAAAATACATACCCTTGTAGACCGTACGCGGTTAACGTTCCGAGGGGAACGTGGTTGAAGTAGTCGAAGACGTAGCCGACCTCAAGGTCGCGATGCTCCTCGCATGTCACCCCTTGCTCCTTCTTCATCGTGTAGCAGCTCCAGCTCACGACATCCAAGGTGCCTCAAGTGAGGCCCCTCATGGTTTCGTACACATACGGTGTACGATGACAACCTCCGACTCCTTGATCCCTGTCGGGAGTGAGGAAGTAGATCTCCGGCGGTGTCTCATGCTCGGACAGTCCTTACTTGGGACCATACCAATGCATGGAGATGAGAGAGAGATAGGGAAGGAGAAAGTCAACCAAAGGACTTCTCCAAATATTGGTGTGTCTATTACCACCCATGGGCACCCCTTTATATAGGGGGAGGGGGTGTGCCCTCCCCTTTGGGTTTCCCATGTGGAACTAAACAAGGGAGAGGGGGCGCATGGGCCTTCATGGGCACGGCCTGGGGTGGGCCCCACCCCGCGCACAGCCCTAGGCTGGCCGGGTGGGCCCCCTTGAGGTGCCTGGGCCTTGGCCCTTTGGCCCTTCCCTCCTTCGGTTTTCCCTAATGGGCCCTTTTCCCTAGGAAGTTTGTCCCATTAGTGGAATACCCCTTCAAATTAGATTTTAATATTATATTTAATATTAATTACATTAATTAATATGTAAATACATATTACAAAATCTGATTTGACCCGAAACACCTTTCGGTTCCCTTTCGATTTCCTCCGAACGACTTTGGAACTTTCCCGGAACGATTCCGGTTCTCTCACGAAACTTTTCCGGTTTCCTTTTCTCTTTCATAAGGTGATTCCAACTTATAGAGGATCTCTAGCTCATCGTACCCTTAAGTGTATTTCCCCACGGCTTGGGAATGGCACAGACATGATCTCCATCAATGATCAATAGCGGGATCGGGATGCCCATATTGACCCCTGTGCATTCCATGATGACAATGTCGTTTGAACCGTAAACAGTCGTTTCCCATTCCCTTTGCCACTCGATACCTAGTTCACCCAAGATTTGATCTACGGTATCTCCATACCTTCGTTCGATCTCGTTACCGATGAACTTGTTTTCTCGTTTCCGTGTCGTTGCATTCTGTGACCCAGTCACATGCTTGCAAGCTTCGTTAATGCAACGTCACCGAGATGGCCACATATGTATCTATCCGTTACATGGATTGGCAAATCCTGGTCTTGATATGTACTCCTCTACGCGCTCCTTTGGGAAACCTGAGTAGCACCTTTTCGATCACCCAGTAACAGAGTGATACTTGATAACCATCTAAGCTCCCTCCAGAACGGTGATTTGCATTATCTCACAGTCTAAGGACAGGTCGCGAGGTTTCCTTAGTTTTATCATTAATGGTGAAATTTGTAACTAGATCTCATTAAGATACAACTGGTTGGGTTGTTTGTCTATCACATCATTCAACTAATGATGTGACCTCATTGTCAATTGGCATAAATGCCCATGATCTCGAAACCCTAGATCATCCTCATGACCAATGAACTAGTTCGCTAGAGGTAACTAGAGACATGGTTTGTTTACATACCACGCGTGTATTAATGTTTCGTATTAATACAGTTATAGCACAGTATGAAACTATTATGAACTAATTGAGATATGACAACAAAAACCTATTTATTATTTTCCTCTAGGGCATATCTCCTTCATGTTCTTCCCACAAATCACATAAGGATCCACCAGTGTCATTACATGTTTGTTCTTCTCATGAACCACAGCCAATGTCATTGCATGTCTGTTCTTCTCACAAACCACATAAGTATCCACCAGTGTCATTGGATGTATCTTCTTCTCACAAACCACATTAGGATCCACCAGTGTCATTGGATGTGTGTTCTTCTCATGAACCACACATCGATCCAACAGTGCTATTACATGTCTGTTCTTTTCATGAACCATAGCTAGAGTCTTTACATGTCCGATCCTTCCACAAACCACATATGGATCCACCATTGTCATTGCATGTCTGTTCTTTTCATGAACCACACCTAGTGTCATTGCATGTCTATTACTCTAAACAAACCTCACATGGATCCACCTAGTGTGATTGCATGTCTGTTCTTTTCACAAACCACACATGGATCCACCCGTGTCATTGCATGTCTGTTCTTCTCATGAACCACAGCCAGTGTCATTGCATGTATGTTCTTCTCACAAACTACATAAGGATCCACCAGTGTCATTGCATGTGTGTTCTTTTCATGGAGCACAACTAGAGTCATTGCATGTGTGTTCTTCTAAATAAACCACACTTGGATCCACCTAGTGTGATTGCATGTCTGTTCTTTTCACAAACCACACATGGATCCACCTAGTGTGATTGCATGTCTGTTCTTTTCACAAACCACACATGGATCCACCAGTGTCATTTCATGTTTGTTCTTTTCATGAACCACACATGGATCCACCAGTGTCATTGCATGTGTGTTCTTTTCATAAACCACAGCTAGAGTCATTGTGTTCTTCTAAACAAACCACACATGGATCCACCTAGTGTGATTGCATGTCTGTTCTTTTCACAAACCACACATGGATCCACCAGTGTCATTGCATGTGTGTTCTTCTCATGAACCACAACCAGTGTCATTGCATGTATGTTCTTCTCACAAACCACATAAGGATCCACGAGTGTCATTGCATGTATGTTCTTCTCATGAACCATAGCCAGTGTCATTGCATGTCTGTTCTTCTCACAAACCACATAAGTATCCACCAGTGTCATTGGATGTCTATTCTTCTCACAAACCACATAAGGATCCACCAGTGTCATTGGATGTGTGTTCTTCTCATGAACCACACCCAGTGTCATTGCATGTCCATTCCTCTAAACAAACCACACATGGATCCACCTAGTGTGATTGCACGTCTGTTCTTTTGACAAACCACACATAGATCTACCAGTGTCATTGCATGTGTGTTCTTTTCATGAACCACAACTAGAGTCATTGCATGTGTGTTCTTCTAAACAAACCATACATGGATCCACCTAGTGTGATTGCATGTCTGTTCTTTTCACAAACCACACATGGATCCACCTAGTGTGACTGCATGTATGTTCTTTTCACAAACCACACATGGATCCACCAGTGTCATTGTATTTGTGTTCTTTTCATGAACCACACATGGATCCACCAGTTTCATTGCATGTGTGTTCTTTTCATAAACCACAGCTAGAGTCATTGCATGTCTGTGCTTTCCACAAACCACATATGGATCCACCAGTGTCATTGCATGTATGTTCTTTTCATGAACCACACCCAGTGTCATTGCATGTTTGTTCTTCAAAACAAACTACACATGGATCCACCTAGTGTGATTGCATGTCTGTTCTTTTCACAAACCACACATGGATCCACTAGTGTCATTGCATGTGTGTTCTTTTCATGAACCACAACTAGAGTCATCGCATGTGTGTTCTTCTAAAAAAACCACACATGGATCCACCTAGTGTGATTGCATGTCTATTCTTTTCACAAACCACACATGGATCCACCAATGTCATAGCATGTGTGTTCATTTCATGAACCACACATGGATCCACAAGTGTCATTGCATGTGTCTTCTTTTCATGAACCACCGCTAGAGTCATTACATGGTTGTTCTTCTAAACAAACCACACATGGATCCACCTAGTGTGATTGGATGTTTATTCTTTTCACAAGCCACACATGGATCCACCAGTGTCATTGGATATGTGTTCTTCTCATGAACCACAGCCAGTGTCATTGCATGTAT
>CAJUXJ010001223.1:0-19239 GCA_910589775.1 Avena eriantha
TTGAGAGATATGATCAAAAACTCGTCGTTTTCGTGTTTTATGGTCGTTTTCATGAGCTATTGATCATAGTTTTGGGGTTCTTGGGCGATTTACACAACAGTAAGACCCGATACAAGTTTGAAAGATATGACAAAAACTTGTCTTTTTGTGTTTTATGGCCGTTTTAATGAGCTATTGCTCACAGTTTTGGGGTTCTAGGACGATTTACAACAACAGAAAGACCCGATAAAAGTATGAGAGATATGACCAAAAACTTGTCGTTTTCATGTTTTATGACTGTTTTCATGAGCTATTGCCCACTGTTTTGGGGTTCTAGGGCGATTTACAACGACAGTAAGACCCGATAAAAGTTTGGGAGATATGATCAAAAACTCGTCGTTTTCGTGTTTTATGGCTGTTTTTATGAGCTATTGCTCACAATTTTGTGGTTCTAGGGCGATTTACAACAACAGTAAGACCCGATAAAAGTTTCAGAGATATGACAAAAACTTGTCGTTTTGTGTTTTATGGCTGTTTTCATGAGCTATTACCCGCAGTTTTGGGGTTCTAGGGCGATTTACAACGATAGTAAGACCCAATACAAGTTTCAGAGTTATGTCCAAAACCTCGTCGTTTTCGTGTTTTATGGTCGTTTCATGACCTATTGCTCACGGTTTGGGGTTCTAGGCGATTTACAACGACAGTAAGACCTAATACATGTTTGAGAGATATAACCAAAAACTCGTCGTTTTTCGAGTTTTATGGCCCGTTTCAATGAGCTACTGCTCACGGTTTTGGGTTTCTAGGGCGATTTAAAACGATAGTAAGACCTAAAACAGGTTTGAGAGAGTATGACCAAAACTCGTCGTATTCGTGTTTTATGGACGTTTTCATGAGCTATTGCCCACATTTTTGGGGTTCTAGGGCGATTTTACACAAAGTAAGACCCAATACAAGTTTGAGAGATATGACCAAAAACTTGTCGTTTTCGTGTTTCATGGCCGTTTTCATGAGCTGTTGCCCACTGTTTTGGGGTTCTAGGTGCATTTACAACGATAGTAATGACCCGATAAAAGTTTTGGAGATATATCAAAACTCGTCGTTTTCGTGTTTTATGGCTGTTTTGTATGAGCTATGCTCACAATTTGGGTTCTAGGGCGATTTTACAACAACAATAATACCCGTTAAAATTTCAGAGATATTAACAAAAAACTTGTCGTTTTGTGTGTTTGTATTGGCTGTTTTCATGAGCTATGGGTACCCACAGTTTTGGGGGTTTTACTAGGCGATTACAACGATAGTAGACCAATACAAGTTTCAGAGATATGTCCAAAAACTCGTTGTTTTCGTGTTTTACGGTCGTTTTCATGACCTATTGCTCACAGGGGTTTTGGGGTTCCTAGGGCGAGTTTACAACGACAGTAAGACCTAAAATGCAATGTTTGAGAGATATAACCGGAACTCGGGGCGTTTTCGAGTTTTATGGTCGTTTTCATGAGCTATTGCCCACATTTTTTGGGGTTCTAGGGCGATTTACAACAACAGTAAGACCCAATACAACTTTGAGAGATATGACCAAAATTTGTCGTTTTCGTGTTTTATGGACGGTTTCATGAGCTATTGCTCATAGTTTTGAGGTTCTAGGGCGATTTACAAAAGTAAGACCCGATACAAGTTTGAGAGATATGACCAAAAACTTGTCTTTTGTGTTTTATGGCCGTTTTAATGAGCTATTACCCACATTTTTAGGGTTCTAGGGTGATTTACAACGACAGTAAGACCCGATACAAGTTTGAGAGATATGACCAAAAACTCGTCGTTTTCATGTTTTATGGCCGTTTTCATGGGCTATTGCTCACGGTTTTGGGGTTTCTAGGGCCATTTACAATGATCATAAGACCCGATGCAAGTTTGAGAGATATGATCAAAAACTCGTCGTTTTCGTGTTTTGGCTGTTTTCATGAGCTATTGCCCACAGTTTTGGGGTTACATGGTGATTTACAACGACTGTAAGACCCGATACATGTTTGAGAGATATGACCAAAACTCGTCGTTTTCGTGCTTTATGGCCGTTTTCATGAGCTATTACCCACAGTTATGGGGTTCTAGGGCGATTTACAACAACAGTAAGACCCAATACAAGTTTGAGAGATATGACCAAAAACTTGTCGTTTTCGTGTTTTATGGCCGTTTGCATGAGCTATTACCCATAGTTTTGGGTTCTAGGGCGATTTACAAAAGTAAGACCCGATACAAGTTTGAGAGATATGACCAAAAACTGTCGTTTTGTGTTTAATGGCCGTTTTCATGAGCTATTACCCACATTTTGGGGTTCTAGGGCGATTTACAACGACAGTAAGACCCGATACAAGTTTGAGAGATATGACCAAAAACTCGTCGTTTTCGTGTTTTATGGCCGTTTTCATGAGCTATTGCTCACGGTTTTGGGTTTCTAGGGCCATTTACAATGATCATAAGACCCGATGCAAGTTTGAGAGATATGATCAAAAACTCGTCGTTTTCGTGTTTTATGGCTGTTTTCAATGAGCTATTGACCACATTTTGGGGGTTACATGGTGATTTACAACGACTGTAAGACCCGATACATGTTTGAGCGATATGACCAAAACTCGTCGTTTCTGCTTTATGGCCGTTTCTTGAGCTATTACCCACACTTTTGGGGTTCTAGGGCGATTTACAACAACAGTAAGACCCAATACAAGTTTGAGAGATATTGACCAAAAACTTGTCGTTTTCCGTGTTTCATGGCCGGTTCATGAGCTATTGCTCATAGTTTTGAGGTTCTAGGGGCGATTTACAAAAGTAAGACCCGATACAAGGTTTGAGAGATATGACCAAAAACTTGTCTTTTGTGTTTTTAATGGCCGTTTTAAATGAGCTATTACCCACAATTTTAGGGTTCTAGGGTGATTTACAACGACAGTAAGACCCGATACAAGTTTGAGAGATATGACCAAAAACTCGTCGTTTTCATGTTTTATGGCCGTTTTCATGGGCTATTGCTCACGGTTTTGGGTTTCTAGGGCCATTTACAATGATCATAAGACCCCGATGCAAGTTTGAGAGATATGATCAAAAACTCGTCGTTTTCGTGTTTTATGGCCGTTTTCATGACATAGTGCTCGATGTTTTGGGGTCTAGGGTGAATTACAATGATAGTAGACCCAATACAAGGTTGAGAGATATGATCAAAACGTCGTCGTTTTCGTGTTTTATGGGTCGTTTTCATGAGCTATTGATCATAGTTTTGGGGTTCTTGGGCGATTTACAACAACAGTAAGACCCGATACAAGTTTGAAAAGATATGACCAAAAACTTGTCTTTTTGTGTTTTATGGCCGTTTTAATGAGCTATTGCTCACAGTTTTGGGGTTCTAGGACGATTTACAACAACAGAAAGACCCGATAAAAGTATGAGAGCTATGACCAAAAACTTGTCGTTTTCATGTTTTAGGACTGTTTTCATGAGCTATTGCCCACTGGTTTTGGGGTTCTAGGCGATTTACAAACGACAGTAAGACCCGATAAAAGTTTGGGAGATATGATCAAAAACTCGTCGTTTTCGTGTTTTATGGCTGTTTTTATGAGCTATTGCTCACAATTTTGTGGTTCTAGGGCGATTTACAACAACAGTAAGACCCGATAAAAGTTTCAGAGATATGACAAAAAACTTGTCGTTTGTGTTTTATGGCTGTTTTCATGAGCTATTACCCGCAGTTTTGGGGTTCTAGGGCGATTTACAACGATAGTAAGACCCAATACAAGTTTCAGAGTTATGTCCAAAAACTCGTCGTTTTCGTGTTTTATGGTCGTTTTTCATGACCTATTGCTCATTGGTTTTGGGGTTCTAGGGCGATTTACAACGACAGTAAGACCTAATACATGTTTGAGAGATATAACCAAAAACTCGTCGTTTCGAGTTTTATGGCCGTTTTCATGAGCTACTGCTCACGGTTTTGGGGTTCTAGGGCGATTTAAAACGATAGTAAGACCTAAAACATGTTTGAGAGATATGACCAAAAACTCGTCGTATTCGTGTTTTATGGCCGGTTTCATGAGCTATTGCCCATTGTTTTTGGGGTTCTAGGGCGATTTACAACGACAGTAAGCACCCGATAAAAGTTGAGAGATATTATAAAAAATGGTCGTTTTCGTGTTTTATGGCCTGTTTTCATGAGCTATTGCTCACAGTTTTCGGGTTCTATGGCGTTTTACAACAACAGTAAGACCCGATACAAGTTTGAGAGATATGACCAAAACTTGTCGTTTTCGTTTTTATGGCCGTTTTCATGAGCTATTACCCCCAATTTTGGGGTTCCAGGGCGGATTTACAATGACCGTATGACCTGATACAAGTTTGAGAGATTGAGCAAAAACTCGTTGTATTCACGTTTTCTGGCCGTTTTCATGATCTATAGCCCACGGTTGAGATTATAGGGTGATTTACAACGATAGTAAGACCCGATACATGTTTCAGAGATATGACCAAAAACTCGCCGTATTCATGTTTCATGGCCTTTTCATGAGCTATTGCTCACGGTTTTGGGTTTCTAGGGCCATTTACAATGATCATAAGACCCGACTGCAAGTTTGAGAGATATGATCAAAAACTCGTCGTTTTCGTGTTTTATGGCTGTTTTCATGAGCTATTGCCCACAGTTTTGGGTTACATGGTGATTTACAACGACTGTAAGACCCGATACATGTTTGAGAGATATGACCAAAAACTCGTCGTTTTCGTGCTTTATGGCCGTTTTCATGAGCTATTACCCACAGTTTTGGGGTTCTAGGGCGATTTACAACAACAGTAAGACCCAATACAAGTTTGAGAGATATGACCAAAAACTTGTCGTTTTCGTGTTTTATGGCCGTTTGCATGAGCTATTACCCATAGTTTTGGGGTTCTAGGGTGATTTACAACGATAGTAAGACCCAATACAAGTTTGAGAGATATGATCAAAAACTCTGTCGTTTTCGTGTTTTATGGTCGTTTTCATGAGCTATTGCTCAATGTTTTGGGGTTCTATGGCGATTTACAACAATAATAAGACTGGATACAAGTTTGAGCGATATGACCAAAACTCGTCGATTTCGTGTTTTATGGTCGTTTTCATGAGCTATTGCTCACGGTTTTGGGGTTCTAGGGCGATTTACAATGACAGTAAGACCTGATACATGTTATGAGAGATATGACCAAAATTCGTCGTATTCGCGTTTTATGGCCGTTTTCATGAGCTATTGCCCACTGTTTTGGGGTTCTAGGGCGATTTGCAATGACAGTAAGACCCGATAAAAGATTGAGAGATATAACCAAAAACCTTGTCGTTTTCGTGTTTTATGGCTGGTTTCATGAGCTATTGCTCATAGTTTTGTGGGGTCTATGGCGATTTCACAACCAGTAAGACCCGATACAAGTTTGAGAGATATGACCAGAACTCTGTCTTTTGTGTTTATGGCCGTTTTAATGAGCTATTGCTCAAAGTTTTCGGGTTCTAGGGCGATTTACAACAATAGTAAGACCCGATAAAGGTTTGATAGATTATGACCAAAAACTTGTCTTTTGTGTTTTATGGCCGTTTAATGAGCTATTGCTCACAGTTTTGGGGTTCTTGGGCGATTTACAACAGTAAGACCCGATAAAAGTTTGAGAGATATGACCAAAAACTTGTCGTTTTCGTGTTTTATGGCCGTTTTCATGAGCTATTACCCCCAATTTTGGGGTTCCAGGGCGATTTACAATGACCGTATGACCTGATACAAGTTTGAGAGATTGAGCAAAAACTCGTTGTATTCACGTTTTCTGGCCGTTTCATGAGCTATTGCTCACGGTTTTGGGGTTCTAGGGCGATTTACAATGACAGTAAGACCTGATACATGTTTGAGAGATATGACCAAAATTCGTCGTATTCGCGTTTTATGGCTGTTTTCATGAGCTATTGCCCACTGTTTTGGGTTCTAGGGCAATTTGCAATGACAGTAAGACCCGATAAAAGTTTGCAGAGATATGACCAAAAAGTTGTCGTTTTCGTGTTTTATGGCTGGTTTCAATGAGCTATTGCTCATAGTTTTGGGGTTCTATGGCGATTGACAACATAGACCCGATTCAAGTTGAGATATATGACCAAAAACTTGTCTTTTGGGTTTTATGGCCCTTTTAATGAGCTATTGCTCACAGTTTTGGGGTTCTAGGGCGATTTACAAGACAGTAAGACCCGATAAAAGTATGAGAGATATGACCAAAAACTTGTCGTTTTCATGTGTTGACTATTTTCATGAGCTATTGCTCACAGTTTTGGGGTTATAGGGCGATTTACAACGACAGTAAGACCGATAAAGTTTGGGAGATATGATCAAAAACTCGTCTTTTTTTTGGTCGTTACACTATGGCTGTTTTCATGAGCTATTACCCTACAGTTTTCGGTGTTCTCGGGGCGATTTACAACGATAGTAAGACCCAATCCAAGTTTGAGAGATTGTCCAAAAACTCGTCGTTTCGTGTTTATGGTCGTTTTCATGAGCTATTGCTCACGGTTTTGGGGTTCTAGGGCGAGTTACAACGAAGTAAGACCTATACATGTTGAGAGATATAACCAAAACTCGTTGTTTTCGTGTTTTATGGTCGTTTTCATGAGCTATTGCTCACAGTTTTGGGGTTCTAGGGCGATTTACAACGATAGTAAGACCCGATACAAGTTTGAGAGATATGACCAAAAGTTGTCGTTTTCGTGTTTTATGGCCGTTTTCATGAGCTATTACCCCCAATTTTGGGGTTCCAGGGCGATTTACAATGACCGTATGACCTGATACAAGTTTGAGAGATTGAGCAAAAACTCGTTGTATTCACGTTTTCTGGCCGTTTTCATGAGCTAGAGCCCACGGCTTGGGATTATAGGGTGATTTACAACGATAGTAAGCCCGATACATATTTCAGAGATATGACCAAAAACTCGTCGTATTCATGTTTCATGGCCGTTTTCATGAGCTATTGCTCACGGTTTTGGGTTTCTAGGGCCATTTACAATGATCATAAGACCCAATGCAAGTTTCAGGGATATGATCAAAAACTCGTCGTTTTCCGTGTTTTATTGCTGTTTTCCTGAGCTATTGCCCAAGTTTTGGGTTACATGTGTTTTACAACGACTGTAAGACCCGATACATGTTTGAGAGAAATGACCAAAAACTCGTCGTTTCCGTGCTTTAATGGCCGTTTTCATGAGCTATTACCCACAGTTTTGGTGTTCTAGTAGGGCGATTTACAACAACAGTAAGACCCAATACAAGTTTGAGAGATATGACCAAAAACTTGTCGTTTTCGTGTTTTATGGCCGTTTGCATGAGCTATTACCCATAGTTTTGGGGTTCTAGGGTGATTTACAACGATAGTAAGACCCAATACCAAGTTTGAGAGATATGATCAAAAACTCGTCGTTTTCGTGTTTTATGTCGTTTTCAATGAGCTATTACTCAATGTTTTGGGCTTCTATGGGCGATTTACAACAATAATAAGACTGGATACAAGTTTGAGCGATATGACCAAAACTCGTCGATTTCGTGTTTTATGGCTGTTTTCATGAGCTATTGCTCACGGTTTTGGGGTTCTAGGGCGATTTACAATGACAGTAAGACCTGATACATGTTTGAGAGATATGACCAAAATTCGTCGTATTCGCGTTTTATGGCCGTTTTCATGAGCTATTGCCCACTGTTTTGGGGTTCTAGGGCGATTTGCAATGACAGTAAGACCCGATAAAAGATTGAGAGATATAACCAAAAACTGTCGTTTTCGTGTTTTAATGGCTGGTTTCATGAGCTATTGCTCATAGTTTTGGGGTTCTATGGCGATTTACAACAGTAAGACCCGATACAAGTTTGAGAGATATGACCAGAAACTTGTCTTTTTGTGTTTTATGGCCGTTTTAATGAGCTATTGCTCAAAGTTTTCGGGTTCTAGGGCGATTTACAACAATAGTAAGACCCGATAAAAGTTTGATAGATATGACCAAAAACTTGTCTTTTTGTGTTTTATGGCCGTTTAATGAGCTATTGCTCACAGTTTTGGGGTTCTTGGGCGATTTACAACAGTAAGACCCGATAAAAGTTTGAGAGATATGACCAAAAACTTGTCGTTTTCGTGTTTTAATGGCCGTTTTCATGAGCTATTACCCCCAATTTTGGGGTTCCAGGGCGATTTACAATGACCGTATGACCTGATACAAGTTTGAGAGATTGAGCAAAAACTCGTTGTATTCACGTTTTCTGGGCCGTTTTCATGAGCTATTGCTCACGGTTTTGGGGTTCTAGGGCGATTTACAATGACAGTAAGACCTGATACATGTTTGAGAGATATGACCAAAATTCGTCGTATTCGCGTTTTATGCTGTTTTCATGAGCTATTGCCCACTGTTTTGGGGTTCTAGGGCAATTTGCAATGACAGTAAGACCCGATAAAAGTTTGAGAGATATGACCAAAAAGTTGTCGTTTTCGTGTTTTATGGCTGGTTTCATGAGCTATTGCTCATAGTTTTGGGGTTCTATGGCGATTGACAACAGTAAGACCCGATTCAAGTTTGAGATATATGACCAAAAACTTGTCTTTTTGTGTTTTATGGCCCTTTTAATGAGCTATTGCTCACAGTTTTGGGGTTCTAGGGCGATTTACAAGAACAGTAAGACCCGATAAAAGTATGAGAGATATGACCAAAAACTTGTCGTTTTCATGTTGTATGACTATTTCATGAGCTATTGCTCACAGTTTTGGGGTTCTAGGGCGATTTACAACGACAGTAAGACCCGATAAAAGTTTGGGAGATATGATCAAAAACTCGTCGTTTTGTGTTCTATGGCTGTTTTCATGAGCTATTACCCTACAGTTTCGGGGTTCTAGGGCGATTTACAACGATAGTAAGACCCAATACAAGTTTGAGAGATATGTCCAAAAACTCGTCGTTTCGTGTTTTATGGTCGTTTTCATGAGCTATTGCTCACGGTTTTGGGGTTCTAGGGCGATTTACAATGACGGTAAGACCTGATACATGTTAGAGAGATATAACCAAAAACTCGTTGTTTTCGTGTTTTATGGTCGTTTTCATGAGCTACTGCTCACGGTTTGGGGTTCTAGGGCGACTTACAACGATAGTAAGACCCAATACAAGTTTGAGAGATATGACCAAAAACTCGTAGTTTTCGTGTTTTATGGTCGTTTCATGAGCTACTGCTCACGGTTTTGGGGTTCTAGGGCGATTACAATGATAGTAAGACTTCATACATGTTTGAGAGATATGACCAAAACTCGTCGTATTCGTGTTTTATGGCCGTTTTCATGAGCTATTGCCCACTATTTTGGGGTTCTAGGGCGATTTACAACGATAGGAAGACCCGATAAAAGTTGTAAAGATATCATGAAAAACTCGTCGTTTTCGTGTTTTATGGCCGTTTTCATGAGCTATTGCTCACAGTTTTGGGGTTCTAGGGCGATTTACAACAACAGTAAGACCCGATACAAGTTTGAGAGATATGACCAAAAGTTGTCGTTTTCGTGTTTATGGCCGTTTTCATGAGCTATTACCCCCAATTTTGGGGTTCCAGGGCGATTTACAATGACCGTATGAGCTGATACAAGTTTGAGAGATTGAGCAAAAACTCGTTGTATTCACGTTTCTGGCCGTTTTCATGAGCTAGAGCCCACGGCTGGGATTATAGGGTGATTTACAACGATAGTAAGGCCCGATACATATTTCAGAGATATGACCAAAAACTCGTCGTATTCATGTTTCATGGCCGTTTTCATGAGCTATGCTCACGGTTTTGGGTTTCTAGGGCCATTTACAATGATCATAAGACCCAATGCAAGTTTCAGGGATATGATCAAAAACTCGTCGTTTTCGTGTTTTATGGCTGTTTTCCTGAGCTATTGCCCAAAGTTTTTGGGTTACATGGTGTTTTACAACGACTGTAAGACCCGATACATGTTTGAGAGAAATGACCAAAAACTCGTCGTTTTCGTGCTTTATGGCCGTTTTCATGAGCTATTACCCACAGTTTTGGTGTTCTAGGGCGATTTACAACAACAGTAAGACCCAATACAAGTTTGAGAGATATGACCAAAAACTTGTCGTTTCGTGTTTTATGGCCGTTTGCATGAGCTATTACCCATAGTTTTGGGGTTCTAGGGTGATTTACAACGATAGTAAGACCCAATACAAGTTTGAGAGATATGATCAAAAACTCGTCGTTTTCGTGTTTTATGGTCGTTTTCATGAGCTATTACTCAATGTTTTGGGCTTCTATGGCGATTTACAACAATAATAAGACTGGATACAGTTTGAGCGATATGACCAAAACTCGTCGATTTCGTGTTTTATGGCTGTTTTCATGAGCTATTGCTCACGGTTTTGGGGTTCTAGGGCGATTTACAATGACAGTAAGACCTGATACATGTTTGAGAGATATGACTAAAATTCGTCGTATTCGCGTTTTATGGCCGTTTTCATGAGCTATTGCCCACTGTTTTGGGGTTCTAGGGCGATTTGCAATGACAGTAAGACCCGATAAAAGATTGAGAGATATAACCAAAAACTTGTCGTTTTCGTGTTTTATGGCTGGTTTCATGAGCTATTGCTCATAGTTTTGGGTTCTATGGCGATTTACAACAGTAAGACCCGATACAAGTTTGAGAGATATGACCAGAAACTTGTCTTTTTGTGTTTTATGGCCGTTTTAATGAGCTATTGCTCAAAGTTTTCGGGTTCTAGGGCGATTTACAACAATAGTAAGACCCGATAAAAGTTTGATAGATATGACCAAAAACTTGTCTTTTGTGTTTTATGGCCGTTTTAATGAGCTATTGCTCACAGTTTTGGGGTTCTTGGGCGATTTACAACAGTAAGACCCGATAAAAGTTTGAGAGATATGACCAAAAACTTGTCGTTTTCGTGTTTTAATGGCCGTTTTCATGAGCTATTACCCCCAATTTTGGGGTTCCAGGGCGATTTACAATGACCGTATGACCTGATACAAGTTTGAGAGATTGAGCAAAAACTCGTTGTATTCACGTTTTCTGGCCGTTTTCATGAGCTATTGCTCACGGTTTTGGGGTTCTAGGGCGATTTACAATGACAGTAAGACCTGATACATGTTTGAGAGATATGACCAAAATTCGTCGTATTCGCGTTTTATGGCTGTTTTCATGAGCTATTGCCCACTGTTTTGGGGTTCTAGGGCAATTTGCAATGACAGTAAGACCCGATAAAAGTTTGCAGAGATATGACCAAAAAGTTGTCGTTTTCGTGTTTTATGGCTGGTTTCATGAGCTATTGCTCATAGTTTTGGGGTTCTATGGCGATTGACAACAGTAAGACCCGATTCAAGTTTGAGATATATGACCAAAAACTTGTCTTTTTGTGTTTTATGGCCCTTTTAATGAGCTATTGCTCACAGTTTTGGGGTTCTAGGGCGATTTACAAGAACAGTAAGACCCGATAAAAGTATGAGAGATATGACCAAAACTTGTCGTTTTTCATGTTGTATGACTATTTTTCATGAGCTATTGCTCACATGTTTTGGGGTTCTAGGGCGATTTACAACGACAGTAAGACCCGATAAAAGTTTGGGAGATATGATCAAAACTCGTCGTTTTTGTGTTCTATGGCTGTTTTCATGAGCTATTACCCTACAGTTTCGGGGTTCTAGGGCGATTTACAACGATAGTAAGACCCAATACAAGTTTGAGAGATATGTCCAAAAACTCGTCGTTTTCGTGTTTTATGGTCGTTTTCATGAGCTATTGCTCACGGTTTTGGGGTTCTAGGGCGATTTACAATGACGGTAAGACCTGATACATGTTAGAGAGATATAACCAAAAACTCGTTGTTTTCGTGTTTTATGGTCGTTTTCATGAGCTACTGCTCACGGTTTTGGGGTTCTAGGGGCGACTTACAACGATAGTAAGACCCAATACAAGTTTGAGAGATATGACCAAAAACTCGTAGTTTTCGTGTTTTATGGTCGTTTTCATGAGCTACTGCTCACGGTTTTGGGGTTCTAGGGCGATTTACAATGATAGTAAGACTTCATACATGTTTGAGAGATATGACCAAAAACTCGTCGTATTCGTGTTTTATGGCCGTTTTCATGAGCTATTGCCCACTATTTTGGGGTTCTAGGGCGATTTACAACGATAGGAAGACCCGATAAAAGTTGTAAAGATATCATGAAAAACTCGTCGTTTTCCGTGTTTTATGGCCGTTTTCATGAGCTATTGCTCACAGTTTTGGGTTCTAGGGCGATTTACAACAACAGTAAGACCCGATACAAGTTTGAGAGATATGACCAAAAGTTGTCGTTTTCGTGTTTTAATGGCCGTTTTCATGAGCTATTACCCCCCAATTTGGGGTTCCAGGGCGATTTACAATGACCGTATGAGCTGATACAAGTTTGAGAGATTGAGCAAAAACATCGTTGTATTCACGTTTCTGGCCGTTTTCATGAGCTAGAGCCCACGGCTGGGATTATAGGGTGATTTACAACGATAGTAAGGCCCGATACATATTTCAGAGATATGACCAAAAACTCGTCGTATTCATGTTTCATGGCCGTTTTCATGAGCTATTGCTCACGGTTTTGGGTTTCTAGGGCCATTTACAATGATCATAAGACCCAATGCAAGTTTCAGGGATATGATCAAAAACTCGTCGTTTTCGTGTTTTATGGCTGTTTTCCTGAGCTATTGCCCAAAGTTTTGGGTTACATGGTGTTTTACAACGACTGTAAGACCCGATACATGTTTGAGAGAAATGACCAAAAACTCGTCGTTTTCGTGCTTTATGGCCGTTTTCATGAGCTATTACCCACAGTTTTGGTGTTCTAGGGCGATTTACAAACAACAGTAAGACCCAATACAAGTTTGAGAGATATGACCAAAAACTTGTCGTTTTCGTGTTTATGGCCGTTTGCATGAGCTATTACCCATAGTTTTGGGGTTCTAGGGTGATTTACAACGATAGTAAGACCCAATACAAGTTTGAGAGATATGATCAAAAACTCGTCGTTTTCGTGTTTTATGGTCGTTTTCATGAGCTATTACTCAATGTTTTGGGCTTCTATGGCGATTTACAAAATAATAAGACTGGATACAAGTTTGAGCGATATGACCAAAACTCGTCGATTTCGTGTTTTATGGCTGTTTTCATGAGCTATTGCTCACGGTTTTGGGGTTCTAGGGCGATTTACAATGACAGTAAGACCTGATACATGTTTGAGAGATATGACTAAAATTCGTCGTATTCGCGTTTTATGGCCGTTTTCATGAGCTATTGCCCACTGTTTTGGGGTTCTAGGGCGATTTGCAATGACAGTAAGACCCGATAAAAGATTGAGAGATATAACCAAAAACTTGTCGTTTTCGTGTTTTATGGCTGGTTTCATGAGCTATTGCTCATAGTTTTGGGGTTCTATGGCGATTTACAATCAGTAAGACCCGATACAAGTTTGAGAGATATGACCAGAAACTTGTCTTTTTGTGTTTTATGGCCGTTTTAATGAGCTATTGCTCAAAGTTTTCGGGTTCTAGGGCGATTTACAACAATAGTAAGACCCGATAAAAGTTTGATAGATATGACCAAAAACTTGTCTTTTTGTGTTTATGGCCGTTTTAATGAGCTATTGCTCACAGTTTTGGGGTTCTTGGGGCGATTTACAACAGTAAGACCCGATAAAAGTTTGAGAGATATGACCAAAAACTTGTCGTTTTCGTGTTTTATGGCCGTTTCATGAGCTATTACCCCCAATTTTGGGGTTCCAGGGCGATTTACAATGACCGTATGACCTGATACAAGTTTGAGAGATTGAGCAAAAACTCGTTGTATTCACGTTTTCTGGCCGTTTTCATGAGCTATTGCTCACGGTTTTGGGGGTTCTAGGGCGATTTACAATGACAGTAAGACCTGATACATGTTTGAGAGATATGACCAAAATTCGTCGTATTCGCGTTTTATGGCTGTTTTCATGAGCTATTGCCCACTGTTTGGGGTTCTAGGGCAATTTGCAATGACAGTAAGACCCGATAAAAGTTTGAGAGATATGACCAAAAAGTTGTCGTTTTCGTGTTTTATGGCTGGTTTCATGAGCTATTGCTCATAGTTTGGGGTTCTATGGCGATTGACAACAGTAAGACCCGATTCAAAGTTTGAGATATAGGACCAAAAACTTGTCTTTTTGTGTTTTATGGCCCTTTTAATGAGCTATTGCTCACAGTTTTGGGGTTTCTAGGGCGATTTACAAGAAGCAGGAAGACCCGATAAAAGTATGAGAGATATGACCAAAAACTTGTCGTTTTCATGTTGTATGACTATTTTCATGAGCTATTGCTCACTGTTTGGGGTTCTAGGGCGATTTAACAAACGACAGTAAGACCCGATAAAAGTTTGGGAGATATGATCAAAAACTCGTCGTTTTTGTGTTCTATGGCTGTTTTCATGAGCTATTACCCTACAGTTTCGGGGTTCTAGGGCGATTTACAACGATAGTAAGACCCATACAAGTTTGAGAGATATGTCCAAAAACTCGTCGTTTTCGTGTTTTATGGCCGTTTTCATGAGCTATTGCCCACTGTTTTGGGGTTCTAGGGCGATTTACAATGACAGTAAGACCCGATACATGTTGAGAGATATAACCAAAAACTCGTCGTTTTCGTGTTTTATGGTCGTTTCATGAGCTATTGCTCATAGTTTTGGGGTTCTATGGGCGATTTACAACAGTAAGACCCGATACAAGTTTGAGAGATATGACCAAAAACTTGTCGTTTTTGTGTTTTATGGCCGTTTTCATGAGCTATTGCTCAAAGTTTTGGGGTTCTAGGGCGATTTACAACAATAGTAAGACCCGATACATGTTTGAGAGATATGACCAAAAACTTGTCTTTTTCGTGTTTTATGGCCGTTTTCATGAGCTATTGCTCACAGTTTGGGGTTCTAGGGCGATTTACAACAGTAAGACCCGATAAAAGTTTGAGAGATATGACCAAAAACTCGTCGTTTTCGTGTTTTATGGCCGTTTTCATGAGCTATTACCCCCAGTTTTGGGGTTCCAGGGCGATTTACAACAACAGTAAGACCTGATACAAGTTTGAGAGATATGAGCAAAAACTCGTTGTATTCACGTTTTTGGCCGTTTTCATGAGCTATTGCTCACGGTTTTGGGGTTCTAGGGCGATTTACAATGACAGTAAGACCTGATACATGTTTGAGAGATATGACCAAAAACTCGTCGTATTCGCGTTTTATGGCTGTTTTCATGAGCTATTGCCCACTGTTGGGGGTTCTAGGGCAATTTACAATGACAGTAAGACCGATAAAAGTTTGAGAGATATGACCAAAAACTTGTCGTTTTCGTGTTTTATGGCTGGTTTCATGAGCTATTGCTCATAGTTTTGGGTTCTATGGCGATTTACAAACAGTAAGACCCGATTCAAGTTTGAGATATGACCAAAAACTTGTCTTTTTGTGTTTTATGGCCGTTTTAATGAGCTATTGCTCACAGTTTTGGGGTTCTAGGGCGATTTACAAGAACAGTAAGACCCGATAAAAGTATGAGAGATATGACCAAAAACTTGTCGTTTTCATGTTTATGACTTTTCATGAGCTATTGCTCACAGTTTTGGGGTTCTAGGGCGATTTACAACGACAGTAAGACCCGATAAAAGTTTGGGAGATATGATCAAAAACTCGTCGTTTTTGTGTTTTATGGCTGTTTTCATGAGCTATTACCTACAGTTTCGGGGTTCTAGGGCGATTTACAACGATAGTAAGACCCAATACAAGTTTGAGAGATATGTCCAAAAACTCGTCGTTTTCGTGTTTTATGGTCGTTTTCATGAGCTATTGCTCACGGTTTTGGGGTTCTAGGGCGATTTACAATGACGGTAAGACCTGATACATGTTGAGAGATATAACCAAAAACTCGTCGTTTTCGTGTTTTATGGTCGTTTTCATGAGCTACTGCTCACGGTTTTGGGGTTCTAGGGCGATTTACAACGATAGTAAGACCCAATACAAGTTTGAGAGATATGACCAAAAACTCGTCGTTTTCGTGTTTTATGGTCGTTTTCATGAGCTATTGCTCACGGTTTTGGGGTTCTAGGGCGATTTACAATGATAGTAAGACTTCATACATGTTTGAGAGATATGACCAAAAACTCGTCGTATTCGTGTTTTATGGCCGTTTTCATGAGCTATTGCCCACTATTTTGGGGTTCTAGGGCGATTTACAACGATAGGAAGACCCGATAAAAGTTTAAAGATATATGAAAAAACTCGTCGTTTTGTGTTTTATGGCCGTTTTCATGAGCTATTGCTCACAGTTTTGGGGTTCTAGGGCGATTTACAACAACAGTAAGACCCGATACAAGTTTGAGAGATATGACCAAAAGTTGTCGTTTTCGTGTTTTATGGCCGTTTTCATGAGCTATTACCCCCAATTTTGGGGTTCCAGGGCGATTTACAATGACCGTATGAGCTGATACAAGTTTGAGAGATTGAGCAAAAACTCGTTGTATTCACGTTTTCTGGCCGTTCATGAGCTAGAGCCCACGGCTGGGTTATAGGGTGATTTACAACGATAGTAAGGACCGATACAATTTCAGAGATATGACCAAAAACTCGTCGTTTCATGTTTCATGGCGTTTTCATGAGCTATTGCTCACGGTTTGGGGTTTCTAGGGCCATTTACAATGATCATAAGACCCATGCAAGTTTCAGGGATATGATCAAAAATCGTCGTTTTCGTGTTTTATGGCTGTTTTCATGAGCTATTGCCCAAGTTTGGGGTTACATGGTGTTTTACAACGACTGTAAGACCCGATACATGTTTGAGAGAAATGACCAAAAAACTCGTCGTTTCGTGCTTATGGCCGTTTTCATGAGCTATTACCCACAGTTTTGGTGTTCTAGGGCGATTTACAACAACAGTAAGACCCAATACAAGTTTGAGAGATATGACCAAAAACTTGTCGTTTTCATGTTTTATGGCCGTTTGCATGAGCTATACCCATGTTTGGGGGTTCTAGGGTGATTTACAACGATAGTAAGACCCAATACAAGTTTGAGAGATATGATCAAAAACTCGTCGTTTTCGTGTTTTATGGTCGTTTTCATGAGCTATTACTCAAGTTTTGGGGTTCTATGGCGATTTACAACAATAATAAGACTGGATACAAGTTTGAGCGATATGACCAAAACTCGTCGATTCGTGTTTTATGGCTGTTTTCATGAGCTATTGCTCACGGTTTTGGGGTTCTAGGGCGATTTACAATGACAGTAAGACCTGATACATGTTTGAGAGATATGACCAAAAATTCGTCGTATTCGCGTTTTATGGCCGTTTTCATGAGCTATTGCCACGGTTTTGGGGTTCTAGGGCGATTTGCATGACGTAGTAAGACCCGATAAAAGATTGAGAGATATGACCAAAAACTTGTCGTTTTCGTGTTTTATGGCTGGTTCATGAGCTATTGCTCATAGTTTTGGGGTTCTATGGCGATTTACAATAAGTAAGACCCGATACAAGTTTGAGAGATATGACCAGAAACTTGTCTTTTTGTGTTTTATGGCGTTTTCATGAGCTATTGCTCAAGTTTCGGGTTCTAGGGCGATTTACAACAATAGTAAGACCCGATAAAAGTTTGATAGATATGACCAAAAACTTGTCGTTTTTGTTTTATGGCCGTTTTAATGAGCTATTGCTCACAGTTTTGGGGTTCTTGGGCGATTTACAACAGTAAGACCCGATAAAAGTTTGAGAGATATGACCAAAAACTTGTCGTTTTCGTGTTTTATGGCCGTTTTCATGAGCTATTACCCCAATTTTGGGGTTCCAGGGCGATTACAATGACCGTATGACCTGATACAAGTTTGAGAGATTGAGCAAAACTCGTTGTATTCACGTTTTTTTTGGGCCGTTTTCATGAGCTATTGCTCACGGTTTTGGTTCTAGGGCGATTTACAATGACAGTAAGACCTGATACATGTTTGAGAGATATGACCAAAATTCGTCGTATTCGCGTTTATGGCGTTTTCATGAGCTATTGCCCACTGTTTTGGGGTTCTAGGGCAATTGCAATGACAGTAAGACCCGATAAAAGTTTGAGAGATATGACAAAAAGTTGTCGTTTTCGTGTTTTATGGCTGGTTTCATGAGCTATTGCTCATAGTTTTGGGGTTCTATGGCGATTGACAACAGTAAGACCCGATTCAAGTTTGAGATATATGACCAAAAATTGTCTTTTTGTGTTTTATGGCCCTTTAATGAGCTATTGCTCACAGTTTTGGGGTTCTAGGGCGATTACAAAGAACAGTAAGACCCGATAAAAGTATGAGAGATATGACCCAAAACTTGTCGTTTTCATGTTGTATGACTATTTTCATGAGCTATTGCTCACTGTTTGGGGGTTCTAGGGCGATTTACAACGACAGTAAGACCGATAAAAGTTTGGGAGATATGATCAAAAACTCGTCGTTTTTGTGTTCTATGGCTGTTTTCATGAGAGCTATACCCTACAGTTTCGGGGTTCTAGGGCGATTTACAACGATAGTAAGACCCAATACAAGTTGAGAGATATGTCCAAAAACTCGTCGTTTTCGTGTTTTATGGTCGTTTTCATGAGCTATTGCTCACGGTTTTGGGGTTCTAGGGCGATTTACAATGACGGTAAGACCTGATACATGTTAGAGAGATATAACCAAAAACTCGTTTGGTTTCGTGTTTTATGGTCGTTTTCATGAGCTACTGCTCACGGTTTTGGGGGGTTTAGGGCGACTTACAACGATAGTAAGACCCAATACAAGTTTGAGAGATATGACCAAAAACTCGTAGTTTTCGTGTTTTATGGTCGTTTTCATGAGCTACTGCTCACGGTTTTGGGGGGTCTAGGGCGATTTACAATGATAGTAAGACTTCATACATGTTTGAGAGATATGACCAAAAACTCGTCGTATTCGTGTTTTATGGCCGTTTCATGAGCTATTGCCCACTATTTTGGGGTTCTAGGGCGATTTAAAACGATAGGAAGACCCGATAAAAGTTGTAAAGATATCATGAAAAACTCGTCGTTTTCGTGTTTTATGGCCGTTTTCATGAGCTATTGCTCACAGTTTTGGGGTTCTAGGGCGATTTACAACAACAGTAAGACCCGATACAAGTTTGAGAGATATGACCAAAAGTTGGTCGTTTTCGTGTTTTATGGCCGTTT
>CAJUXJ010001224.1:0-15352 GCA_910589775.1 Avena eriantha
AAAGAAAAGGGGTTTTATATGATCCTCAAATGCAAGGTGCATGATGACATGAGCATGATATATTATGATGCAACAATTATATATAGGAAGTAGCCAATAACTTACTAGAACAAGTAGCATTACAATTGTTAGACAATGGGATGCTACCTCTCCCCCACTAAACAGGATCTCGCCCCAAGATTCTAGAAAAGAAGACTCAAAGAGGTAGGATACTGGCACGGAGCTCATCTTCACGTTCCCAAGTGGCTTCATCAACGGAATGGTGCGACCACTGCACCTTGCAGAACTTGATGGACTTGTTGCGAGTCCTTCTTTCTGCGACTTCAAGAATTTTGTGGGGTGTTCTTGATAAGACAGATCTTCTTGGAAATTGATGAGTTCATGGTCCACGGTCCTGCCAGGATCCTTGAAGACTTCTTGAGTTGAGAGATGTGGAAAACATCATGGACATTGAGTTGTTCAGGAGCTCAAGAGCATAAGCAACTTCTCCTCTTCTTCCACGAATTTTGAAAGGACCGATGTATCTAGGAGCCAGCTTTCCTTTGATGCCAAAACGGTGCGTGCCTCTCATGGGAGTGACACGAAGGTAAACGAGATCACCAGGGACATACTCCATGTCCGTGTGCTTTCTATCATAATTACTCTTTTGCCGACTTTGAGCAATCTTCATATTTTCAAGAATGATGTGAACTTCTCCTCCGCTTGAGTTACAATGTCGGGACCAAACAATATTCTTTCACCTGCGCACGACCAACCAATCGGAGTTCTCTGCATTTGCGACCATAGAGAGCTTCAAATGGTGCCATCTTTAGACTTTTCTGGAAACTGTTGTTGTAAGAGAATTCAGCATAAGGAAAGACATTCTTCCCACTTCATGCCGAAAGAGATAACGCAAGCACGGAGCATATCTTCTAGAATCTGATTGATCCTTTCAACTTGTCCTTGCGACTGAGGGTGGTAAGCTGTGCTGAAGTTTAATTCTGTTCCTAAAGCATTTTGGAAACTTCCCCAGAACTTGGAAGTGAAGATGCTTCCACGGTCTGAACTGATCTCAAGAGGAACTCCATACAGAGAGAAAATTCTGTTGATATAGAGCTCAGCCAACTGAATTGCAGAAATAGTTTCCTTGACTAGAAAGAAGTGAGCTACTTGGAAAGACTGTCAATGACAACAAAGATTGCATTGTTGCCCTTCTGCGACCTTGGAAAACCAGTGATGAAGTCCATCTCTACTTTCTCCCATTTCCATTCTGGAGGCTTCAATGGCTATAGAAGACCGGAAGGTTTCTGATGGATAGCTTTAACTCTGCGACAAACATCGCACTCCGAGACATACTTGGCACAATATCGTTTCAAACCAGGCCACCAATATTGTGTTTTTAAGTCCATGTACATCTTAGTGCTGCCAGGGTGAATAGAAAGAACAGAATCATGCGCCTCCTTGAGAACTTTCTCTCTTAAACCCGGGTAGTTCGGAACAAACATCCGGTGTTCAACGAAAAGAGTGCCTTGGTCGTTCGTGAAAAGACTCATACTTCGGAAGTTGAATGTTGGAGATGATCTTTTTAGTGTAAGGATCCCCAAGCTGGATGGAACGGACCTTTTCTTCCAAGAGAGGTGTTGCTAGAAGGTCCAGAAGATACCCTTGATCCACAATTTCAAGGTTTAGCTTGCGGAACTCCTCGCACAAGAGAGGTTGTTGTTCTTCCACCATGAGGTTGTTGACATAAGCTTTTCGGCTGAGAGCATCTGCCATGACATTGGCTTTGCCCAGGGTGTAGTTGATGGTCAAATCAAAATCATTGATTGTTTCAATCCACCTCCTCTAACGAAGGTTGAGATCAGGTTGTGTGAATATATACTTCAGACTCTTGTGACAGAAAATATCTCGCAACGGTTGCCAAGCAAGTAATGCCTCCATACTTTCAAAGCAAAGACAACCGTTGCGAGTTCGAGGTCATGTGTAGGATAGTTGATCTCATGCGTCTTCAACTGACGAGATGCATAAGCAACAACTTGTTTTTCTTGCATAAGGACCGCACCCAATCCCTGCAATGAGGCATCACAGAATATTTGGAAAGGCTTTGATGTATCTGGAGGAACTAAGCCTAGTGTGGAAGTGAGCTTCTCTTTGAGTGTTTCAAAGCTTGCTTGACATGCAGGAGTCCAAAGGTATTTCTTGCCTTTCTTGAGGAGTTCGATAAGAGGCTTCGCAATCTTTGAGAAGTTTTGAACGAAGCGACAACAGTAACTAGCCAAGCCAAGGAAACTCCGGACTTCTTTGACATTTATGGGTGGAAGCCAGTCCATAATTGTCTTAATAGTTTCTGGGTTAACGGCAATGCCCTTGGCAGAGATGACGTGACCAAGATAGGTGACTTGAGGCAGCCAGAATTCACACTTGGAGAACTTTGCATACAGGCGGTTCTCACGAAGCTTGTTTAGGACACACCGAAGGTGTTCTTCATGTTCTTCCTTAGACTTAGAATAGACTAGAATGTCATCCAGATAGACCACAACAAACTTATCAAGATACTCCATGAAAACCGAGTTCATAAGCCTCGAGAAACTGGCAGGTACATTGGTGAGGCCGAAAGACATGACCGTGTACTCATACAGGCCATAGCGGGTGGTGAAAGCTGTTTTAGGAACATCTTCCTTGCGAATCTTGATTTGATGATAACCACTTCTCAAATCCAGCTTAGAGAATACCACAGCTCTAGCTAGCTGATCGAAGAGATCATTAATCCGTGGAAGGGGATATTTATTCTTGATTGTTTTAGCATTGAGTGCCCGATAGTCAACACAAAGTCTATCAGTCTTGTCTCGCTTCTTCACAAAGATGGTTGGACTACCCCAAGAAGAAGTACAGTGCTGAATGAAACCCAACTTCTCTTGTTCATCCAACTGACGTTTGAGTTTAGCCAACTCAGCAGGACCCATTTTATAAGGCCGCTTGGAGATAGGAGCGGTGCCAGGTTCAAGTTCAATGACAAACTCAACCTCACGATCCGGAGGCATACCTAGCAACTCTTCAGGAAAGACATCTGGGAACTCACAGACTACAGGAACACTCTGAATACCTTCCATAGCATCATCATTCAGAGCCGCCAAAGAATAAAGCTGAATTGCAGGAGTCAGACTTGGAGAATAGACTATATGGCCTTCAGGAATTTTTAGAGAAACCGAACGTTCAGCACAATCAATCACAGCTGCATTTGCTGTTAACCAATCCATGCCCAAGATAACATCAATATCAGAATTGCCCAGAATAATTAAGGAAGCCGGAAACGAAGAGCCACCAATCTCAATTTGATTGTCACGGCTGATTTTAGAAGCCCTCATGTTTGATCCAGGAGATTGCACCATAAGGCGAGTTGGTAAAAAATCAGAAGGTAACCCATTACTCTCCGCAAACTTGTATGACACGAAAGAATGTGAAGCACCAGAATCAAATAAAACTCGTGCAGGAACTGAGTTAACAGAAAGCATACCCATGACAACTCCAGGTGCATGCTCAGCTTGAGCGACGTTGACACAGTTGGCACGAGCAACCGTAGACCCAGGCTTAGTGTTGATGTTGAGAGCCCGAGGTGGAGGTGCACGAATCATAGGAGCACTTGCCGCAGGTCTTGGAGGTGGTGGTGGAAGAGCTTTGTTGTTCATTGGACAATTCCAGTGCTGATGTCCAGTGTTTCCACAAGTATAACAAGCACCAGGTGGACGTGGAGCAACGTAGCCAGGGACTCCGCTAGGCGCTCTAGGGTAGTTGTGGTTGTAGCCCCTGGGAGCCGCAGTGAAGGAGTTTGGTGGCCTTGGTGCGTAACTTGACGGTCTTGGTGGAGCAGAGAGCGACGGTGGGGTGTTAGGAACCTAGACACGACGCTTCGAAGGAGCTGACATAGCAGAAGAGCTTGCTGTATCACGGCTGTGTTTCTTTGACTCCTCAAACACTTGCCTACTTGCTTCTTCTTGCAGAGCTATGTGTTGGAGTTCCAGAAAAGATGCCGGCCTTGCATGAGTGATTGCATATTTGATGGAAGCATTGAGGCCTTGCCGAAACCTCTTTTGCTTCTTCTTGTCATCAGAGATCTCATCGCCACCATAACGAGACAAGTTCATGAACTTTCTAATGTAGGTGTTGACATTGTCAGTGCCCTGCTTGAGGTTGAGAAACACTTCCTTCATCCTTTCCATGACAATTTCTGACAGATATTGCTCTTTGAAAGCAGCACTGAACCGCTCCCAAGTAGGCTGAAAACCAGAAAGATCTGCCTTGAGGTAATTTTCCCACCAGAGAGCTGCATCTCCCTTCAGAAGGTGAGTAGCACACTTGACCCATTCTTGCTCGGGAACATCCGCAGTCATCAGCAACCTTGACACTTCACGAAGCCAATCATCCGCATCAAGTGGCTGATTAGACACCTCAAATTGGCGTGGGTTGAACTTGAGAAAACTCTTGATGTCTCCTCGCTTGGGAGGTGGAGGGTAGCGGAACAAACTCATTCCTCCTCACGCTTTCCTCGAAGCGCTGCTGGTTCTGCTGCATAGTGCCCAATGCATTTGCAATACTTGCCAAAGCAGCCCCAAGTTCAGGTGGTATATCCTCCTCAGAACGGCGTGGTGGTGCCATCCTGTGACTGATATAAAACACAAGTCAGTACTATAATGGAGAATGATAATAATCCAAAATAGTACCAAAATGAATTAATCGAGATTAAAGGATGCAATTCACTGAGATGATATTAAAATATCAACAAAGTTCAAGGCAACTAGAAGATACTAAGCATAACGCACACGACTAAACAAGGAGTGTGGTACACAACTAACAAAGAAATTTTTTCCGCAAATCTCGGCATTAAAATACCACTATATGCGCAAAACCACTTAACGAATCAAGATTAGCAACTCTACTAGTTCAATATACAAAAGAAAATAATAAAAGTAGAGGTATGGTCGCGACTCCATCCCGCACTCAAATCATTACTCCGCACATGAATCAGTAAAACACATATACCAATACCTTCTTTTAAGATGAACCTAAAGATTGGTAACTACGAAAAAGAACACCCCAACAAGATAACGTCGGATAACAAAGAGTAAGATAGATCGCATCGGTATACAACGAATTAGAATAGATCGCGTTGGTTTACAAAGGCCTGTCGGTATGGAATGTACCAACAGTTGATAACCAAAAGGTAGATAGTGATATCATTTGGATGCAACAGATAGACAAGGAATTCACACACACACACAACCTATGGTACTACGGAACCAAGAACACGTGAATCCTAGTTTGAATTTTAAGAAGAGGATTGAAAACGTTACACTTCCTTACCAGAAAAGGGTGGGTGGGTGGGTAAGAAGAAAAATGCAAGCAGTCCTACTCTCACGTTTTGTTTTTCCCTAGTATACATAACTACCAAAATATTTGCTAGACTAACAACGACCATTTTGGCTGAGACCCTGAAGGGCGGGATGGCTCTGATACCAATTGTAACTACCTCGGTGAATTACGCTTTTAGTTACATGCCTGGATAAACGAAAGTGGTTAAAATAGTACGGTGGGGCCCAGGGCCACTCACGGTAGACCTTTCGGCCGTCCTAACCACTTTCAGACAACGGGACAAGAACGTGCGGCGTAATCGGCATGCGAAGGGATCAACTACATTCACAAACGAGTATGTATGCAAGCCACATACAACAGTCCTTAGAGCCATTCCATCTAAAAGAAATAGAAATATTGCAACGCCATACGGCAAGATTCAAATGTCCTAGATAGATATAATAATTTAGGATAGCTCCTCATACATCACACATCAGAGTATCAGGCGGGAGCGGAAAACAAGATCCGAGTATGGATAAGAAGCAAATTGGCATAAGATGCCCCATAAATAAACACATCCCGCCCACAGATCTCACGGATCCCCGTTCCCGGAATCTCTACACCGAATGATCGTTGCCAACATCATCTGTCTCTTCCACCCAATATCCATCTTGCGGGTACACCTGTTCATCTGAATCAAACAATTTATAGTGTGAGACCCTAGGGGTACTCAGCAAGTCTTTATGCCGCTAAAGGGGACACAACCTGGGGTGACGCAATTGCAGCAAAAGATAATACCTAAAAATTCTACAGATACTCGCTAACCTTCCGCCTAACCAATGATAGAAGGAAGTCCGTGAATTAAGAACAACAGTTATATTAGTATAATTAACAGATCCATCCTCCTCCTCATTTACCAACGAGGAAGCGGACGAACAACCCCCATCATCCGTTGGCAGTTTTATTAACCATTCCATGAGCATTGCACTATTTACTAGTCAAGTACTTAGTCAAATTAAAAGCAGTACTTTAGTTATACTTGTCTATGATCGAGAAACTGTGCTCCAAGTCGTCCATAACCGCGGACACGGCTTTCAGAAAGTTTTACCCTGCAGGGATGCACGAATAGCAACACACACTCGATCAACCTCAGAAAAACCAAATCAAAAACCAACGAGGCATTCACGACAAAGCAATCACAGGATTCAGAAATATTTTAGGGGGCCACCCCAATAAGCTACCCGCAACGAAGTTGGCCGGCTCCGAGACGGACCCAGGGTTTGCGACGACGGCTGTAAATGACTGGGAACCCGAAAATGTGACTGGGCTTGTCGATACCGCGAAAACGTGGCGCGATCCAAAACAGTACAGGTGCTCCTCGCACAATCTTAAATAAAGCAGTAACATGGCATAAGTACATGATAGTAATAAAGCTCCAAACTAATTGTGGCCCCAAGAAATAGGAATGAATCAAGATCTGGCTCAGGGGGGTCCATAAGGCCTCCCGGATGTGGATAGTGCGAATAGTCAAGGAACAGGAATCAAGTACTCGGGGTCCTACGGGACACAAGTGAGCATGAAAAACCAAATAGCAGATATTGCTCACCGGTGCCTCTTTCTTTAGTTATCCCATTACTACTCAGGTTAAGTTGTTTAGGTACCTCGTTATTCATCCGACACTCACACACCCTACACATGCTTTTCTACGACTCGCATGGCTCAAACAACTCCTGTAGTAATGCCTCATGGGATGGGGAAACAAGCTTTGGTGTGGTTTAAAAGTAAAGGCTATGCAGTTCTTGGGATTCAATTTAATGCAATCGCGGCTCAATGATGCAAGAATAAGATAGAGGCAATAGGTACTGTATGTATGCAAGCATGTGGTAGTGCTTGTCTGGCAGCTCAGTTGAAGCGAGGGATGGATCTGGGTAGTACTCCCGTGATTCCTGGTAATTCTCCTGCTGGGCGTCTATTCGAAGAAGAACCAAACAAACAGGGGCCAACATAAATAAAGTGCACAAGGATATGAATTAAAATGCGACAAGCAAACAAGCATGCCATGATGAATGATGCACAATTTGCATGGCATTAAAGTAACATGGCAAAGGTGAGGTGTGGATACAAGAAATAAAGCATTTTCTTATTTATTTAACCAAGTTTTATTGTCATAAACAGTTCAGATTTTTAATAACAACATGATGCATGCTTCATTTCAGAACAAGGACTGCATAGATAGAACGGGCTCGTCGTGCTGATCGATTTAGACATATTATTTGCCCAATTTGGAGTTATAGAATTAAAGTTATTAATTAATTAAGGAAAATGGCATTTTATTGTAATTTTAATCATCTCGAAAATTTAAAGTGCTCAAACAATATTTTGAATGTCATATTTGACTTCCTCACATTTTTCTGATTCCAAAACATATATTATAAGTATTATTTGGATTTGTAAATTAAAAGTTGTTTGAAAACTGGTTTGAATTTGAGTTTAAATAATTTGAATTTGGTTTAAATAAAACAGGCAATAGAGAGGACTTTTGTCACCTAGGCCAGCCTAGCCACAGCCGTTGACGGTGGGCCAGTTGCCGACTGGGCGGAACCACGCGCGAAAACTTTTCTCACCGCGGCCTGGCCAGCCTCTGCGACTGACAGGTGGGTCAGCAACTGGAGGCCCACGTGCCAGCGAACGAGCGCGCAGTGACTGCCAGGCGGGGCCGAGCTGGAGCGCGGGTTACGGCCTGAGGAACCTGGGGGGTTTTCGGCAAGATTGCCAGGGCGGCTGACTAGTGGGCCACGAGGTACCGCGGGTTAAGAGCGAAATAAAAAGGGGGGGCTTTTGTAAAACTACCACAGGCCCGGTACTGTTCTTCTTCTCCTCGGTCTGACGGAAAACGGCGCGTGACGCGGGGCGGGGAGTCAAAGCCAGGTCGCGGGCGAGCGCGCTAAGGGGCGAAGACACTGCGGCGGGCTAGGGGAGCTGTTAGGAGGGGGTTTGGGCCCTAGGTAGGCTCTAAGCGGCGCGGGAACCTGGCAGACACCGGCGAGCTCTGGCGCACGGAGGGCGTTCGACGCAACGTCTGGCGCGGCTAGGGCGGTACGGCGGCGCGGAACATGTCAGGGAGGGAGAGAGGCTCACCGCGGGGGTAACGGTGGAGTTGAATCGGGGCGAAGCGCAGAGGATCGACGACGAGGCTGACGGCCGGCGTTCTAGGGTTTGGCGTCAGGTGGCGGAGGTACCGGCGGTTCTGGGGCTCCTCCTTTGCGTCGGCATGTCCAGGGAAAAGCAGTGAGGTCTTCTCGGTCGCCCAAGCCACCTCCACGACGTGCTCGCCGGCTAGAACGACGGGGGCGACACGGTGCTGGCGGCGAACGGCGGCAGGTCTTGGCGACGAAGAGGAAGAAGGAGGAGAGGAGGGCTGGCTCGGGGCAGATCTGGGAGGGGCCAGGAGGCGTGTGGAGGAGGGTAATGCGAGAGGGAGAGAGAGGCGATGCCGTGTGAGAGTCGGGGTTGGGGAAAGTGGCTTCAGCCTTTTCCCTCTTCTCCTCGAGCACGTGCTCGGCCGTGGCAGGTAGACAGGGTAGGGTGAGGTGGTGGAGGCCGCCAGGTAGGGACGGTGTGGTGGTGCAGCTGGGCCCGCACGACAGAGAGAGAAAGAGAGGAAGAGGGGAGAGGCTCGGGTGAGCTCGGGTTAGGTTAGGGCATGGGCTAGGGTTTTGTTTAGGGTTAGATGGGGTAGAGAGAGGTAGCTAGGGGTGTAAGAGAGAGAGGTGGGAGGAGGTTTAGGGTTTAGTAGAATTAGGTTAGGAGAAGAATAGAGAGAGGAGCTAGGTTTAGATCTTATTAGGTTTTTAGATTTTAAAATTTGTTTATGAACCACCAAGAGGGACATGGAGCTTGATCTAGCTAGAGCTAAGGTGGAAGAGAAACAAGAAAGAAAGAGAGAGAAAAGAGATATGTGGAATGAGTCTCATATGGTCATGCATGGATAAAATAAAATAAAATAAAAAGATGTGGATGAGAATATGGGGAGGGTGGAATGGAAGAAGATGGTGCACAAAGTAATATCCATTAAAAAAATAAAGGGAAAACCAATGAGATAAAAGGTGGTGGTACTTTTGCATGGTGCATGCAAAAATAATAATTGCCATGAATTACTTTGTGAAAACAACATTAATAACATGGCATTATTCCTATGCACTCCCAAGAAGTGGTACAAGGCCAAGCAAAAGAATTTAAGGAACTAGATCCACCCTATTCCCCATGAGCTAGATAAAATCAAAAGAAAAAACAACAAGCTCATGGACTAGTAGGATGGTGGAATTAGAAAGTTGTGGAAAAGAAAGGTGATGGAGTTGAATAAAAGATATGCCCCCAACTCAACTTGGGCATTAAACAGTATATCAATAACCAAATACAATATCAAAAGGAAAATACAATTTATAATGCATATGAGAGAAGAACCAAAAGAAAAGGGGTTTTATATGATGCTCAAATGCAAGGTGGCATGATGACATGAGCATGATATAATTATGATGCAACAATTATATATAGGAAGTAGCCAATAACTTACTAGAACAAGTAGCATTACAATTGTTAGACAATTGGGATGCTACAACACACACACAATGACTCTAGTGCTGGTTTAGGATAAGAACACACATGCAATGACACGGGTGGATCCATATGTGGTTTATGAAAAGAACAGACATTCAATGACTCTAGTGGATCCATATGTAGTTTATGAAAAGAACACACATGTAATGACACTGGTGGATCCATGTGGTTTATGAAAAGAACACACATGGAATGACTCTGGTGGATCCATATGAGTTTTGTGAAAAGAACAGACATGCAATGACTCTAGCCGTGGTTTATAAAAAGAAAACACATGCAATGACTATAGCTATGGTTTATGAAAAGAACCCAGATGCAATGAAACTTGTTGATCCATGTGGTTTATGATAAGAACAGACATGCAATGACTCTAGTGGATCGATGTGGTTTATGAAAAGAACACACATGCAATTACTCTAGTGGATCCATATGTGGTTTGTGAAAAGAACAGACATGCAATGACTCTAGTGAATCTATGTGGCTTGTAAAAAGAACAGACATGCAATGACTGTAGATGTGGTTAGTGGAAAATAACACATGCAACGGCTATAGTGGATCCATAAGTGGTTTGTGAAAAGAACACACATGCAACGACTCTAGTGGATCCATGTGGTTTATGAAAAGAACAGGCATGCAATGACTCTAGATTTTGTTAATGAAAAGAACACAGATGCAATGACTCTAGTGGATCCATAAGTGGTTTGTGAAAAGCACACACATGCAATGACTATAGTGCTGGCTCAGGATAAGAACACACATGCAATGACATTGGTGGATCCATATGTGGTTTCTGAAAAGGACACACATGAAATGACTCTGGTGGATCCATGTGGTTCCTGAAAGAACACACATGGAATGACTCTAGTGGATCCATGCAATGACTCTAGTGGATCCAAGTGGATCCATGTGGTTGTAGCACTAGTCACATATTAAGTCAAATTTATAGCACTACTTTAGTTATGCTTGTCTATGATCGAGATACTGTGCTCCAAGTCGTCCATAACCGCGGACACGGCTTTTAGAAAGTTTTACCCTGTAGGGGTGCACAAATAGCAACACACACTCGATCAACCTCGGAAAAACCAACTCAAAACACAACGAGGCTTTCATGACAAAGCAATCACAGGATTCATAAATATTTCAGGGGGCCACCCCACTAAGCTACCCGCAACGAAGTTGGCCGGCTCCGGAACGGACCCAGGGTTTGTGTGGACGGCTGGAAACGACTGGGAACCCGAAAGTGTGACTGGGCTGGTCGATACAGCGAAAACGTGTCACGATCCTAAATAGTACAAGTGCTCCACGCACAATCGTAAATAAAGCAGTAAAGCATGGCATAAGTACAGGATAGTAATAAAGCCCCAAACTACTTTGTGGCCCCAAGAAATAGAAATGAATCAAGCTCTGGCTCAGGGGGATCCCATAGGGTCTCCCGGATGTGGATAGTGCGAATAGTCAAGGAACAAGTATCAAGTACTCAGGGTCCTACGGGACACAAGTGAGCGTGGAAGAACCACATAACATCTATTGCCCACCGATGCCTCTGCATTAGTTTTATCTAGCAATTTAATAGTTGTGTTTAAAGTCATGATCATCTCTAGCATAAACATCTGCCAGCATTCCAACCACTTCGGTACTCGACAACACAAGATCGCACCTGAGCAAGCAACTACGACTCGCAAGGCCAGCTATCTACCAAACACAGGTGATAGGAGGTGTCCAAGGCAATATAGAGGCTGCACGGGTTATAACTGGTGTACGACAACTAAAGCATCGCGACACAGATAGCAATAGATAAACTAGAGGAAATAAAGACTATAAATGCAAAATAGGTAGAAAGGGGGAGAGATGCTCGCCTGGGAAACACTGCCGGCGGTTCATATCCGAAGAACTTGTCGATACTCGCATCAACTCATCGGCCTAATCCGCAAAGAACCAAACACTAGAACAAACACCGGATGCACTATTTAATACTACGGCAAAAGATCCGGCATGATTATGATATGATGTAGATGCGGTGCAATTAAGCAGTATTAAGCGGAACCAGGGTCCCGACAAATAATTATATGGTTCAAGTTGTTTATCTACCCCGCAAATTAAATGTTGTATTAACAAGACAAAACATGGCATCGGTTCGCTACACCATTTTAAATGGAGTCCGGAATAAGACAAAAATATCCCGCATATAGACTCCATATTTAATTATGAGGTGAATCGGCATAATGCCCCCAACCCACAGACAGATATGCATGCATGAACAATTTAATATGCGACAGTTTATAGATATAGCATTTATAAAATAGGGGCTCGGGAAAAGTTCACACATCTGGGTTCGGGAGATCTTGAGTTCTGGGGGTTCGGTGTCAGGGTTCGACGGGGATCGATCTCGCATCTAGGAAGAAGGACTTGGTGCTCCGAGATGAAGCGCTTGTCGTTCCGTGTGGCGATCTTGGCGGTCATCGGGTCCGAGAAGAAGCTCTTGTCGCATCCGTGGTCTTCGGGTTCGATCTTCGTATCCAAGGTCGGGTCTTATATCCGTGAGGAGGTACTTGTCGTGTCGGCATCATAGCCTCCGGGTTCCAGGATGGAGAACTTGGGGGTTTTTGGCCTCGGCTATCGATGGTGCACTTGGCTCCCGGGTCGGGGTGCTTCAGGATCTCGGTCATCGGTGAGGTAGAACTTGTAGCAAAGTGTGCACACATCAAGAGATCTTGCCGGACTCAGAGACGAAGGTAGCCGATGTGTGCGCCCCAAAACACCACTAACATGGCCATACAAACAAGGGTATGTTAACAGGCGGCAACATCAACACTAGGTACATAAAACAGGACAAGCCAAGCGATTACTCAGTATCGCTATAAGCCATGTCCCCAAACTGACGTATCCTCGAACACCTACCGTACCTACTGCAACCGAAGGAAACGCCTTGGTGGGGAGGACCAGCAGAGGAAAACAGAGAGCCGGTGACACTAGCGAAGGGCGGCGGCGACCGGCATGTCTGGGGAACTCCCACAGCGCGCAACAACGAGGAAGGCCGGCGAGGTCGGCGGAGCCAGCGCGGAGCTCCGGATGGCACGAGGAGGCGGCTCCACGCGAGGAGGCGCAAGCGACGGCGGTTGGCGGTCCCAGACAGAGAAGAGCCGCGGCAGACAGAGAGGGCTCGACGGAGCGGAGGTCGAGGCGCTGGGAAGGTGATGCTGGCGGGCGCCCTGGCGGGGCGGGACGGATGAGGAGGACCTGGCGGTGCTCTGTCGCAGGAAGGTGACAGATGGCGGCGGGGGCACTGCGTCGATGGGAACTGATGTGGGGGACGAGGGAGGGCGCGGGCCGGGGGAGCGGTAGGTGGGGGATGAGCGAGACGAACTGGGGCGGTGGCCGGAGGAGAACGCGGAGGCGGACGACGGCGCACTGGCGGTGCCCTTGGCAGAGGAAGCCTTGGCAGGAGGAGGTTGCGGCCGGGGGGAGGCCGAGCCGGCGACAACACACGTGAGGCGGAGGAGGGCCAGACCAGGAGGCGAAGCGGGCTCCTGGCGGGGGTTGGTGAAGGAGGGTTGGTGGGGAGAGGCGAGATGCGTCAGGAGTGGGGATGAGGGAGAGAGACACGGGTCAGCGGACGGTGAGGGTGGGGCCACTATGCGACGCGAGGCGTGTGGGGGTTGGTGGGCGTCGGCTTCGCGTGGGATCGAGGGAGGCAGGTGATCCCGATGGGGTAGATCGCGTGCGGGCTTGGGGCGTGGGGCGAGCGGCAGGTGGGGCCGGGCAGGTGGTGGGACGCGCCCAGGTGGGGAGTTGGCGTGGCTGCAGGGGCGTGCCGCGCGGGGTGGGCGCGCCGGCTGTGTGCGTGCCTGTGCGTGGGTGTGAGTGTGTGTGTTGTGTGCGTGTGAGGTGGAGGGAGGGGCAGGCTGTGTGGATAGGGTAGGGGTGGTGAGGTGTGGATAAGGGGAGGAGAGAGGGGGTTAGGGGCAGGTAGGTCTAGGGTTTGGTTAGGCTAGGATTAGGGTTTGGGGTTAGGACTAGATTTTATTTAGAGGTGGCCGGCTGGGATTTTGGGCCTGGCGGGCTGCCTCCTACAAAAATATTTCAACATTTTATTTTATTAAAACAAGGCTTTTGCAAACCGTTTGTAGACAAAGCGAAATAATCCGGAATATAGGTGTTTGTATTTGAATAAAGACGGGAGATATTTAGAAAACAAAAACTAGACTTTTCGAAAATAGTTTTAGACAAAACCATGCATGATGATGACGATGCTCAAATGCAATGTGGCATGATGACATGTGCATGCAGTCATAATGATGCAATGCGCAAAAACACAGCGATTTTCTAGTAGTGGTTTTACCGGGGTGCTACACGTGGTTTACGAAAAGAAACACATATGCAATGACTCTGGTGGATCCATATGTGTTTTATGAAAATAACACACATGCAATGACTCTAGTGGATCCATGCGTGGTTCATGAGAAGAACACAGATGCAATAACACTAGTGGATCCATGTGGTTTATGAAAATAACACACATGCAATGACTCTAGTGGATCCATATGTGGTTTGTAAAATGAACAGACATGCAATGACTCTAGTTGTGCTTTACGAAAAGAACACACATGCAATGACACTTGTGGATCCATGTGGTTTATGATCAGAACATAAATGCAATGAATCTGGTGGATCCATGTGGTATATGAAAATAACAAACATGCAATGAGTCTAGTGGATCCATATGTGGTTTATGAAAAGAACACACATGCAATGACTCTGGTGGATCCATATGTGGTTTATGAAAAGAACACCCACATGAAATGACTCTAGTGCTGGTTTAGGATAAGAACACACACGTAATGACTCTAGCGGATCCATATGTGCTTTGTGAAAAGAACACACATGCAATGACTCTAGTGGATCCATGTGGTTTATGAAAAGAATAGACATGCAATGACTCTAGTTGTGGTTAATGAAAAGAACACACATGCAATTACTCTATTGGATCCAGATGTGGTTTGTGAAAAGCACACACACGAAATGAATATAGTGCTGGTTAAGGATAAGAACACACATGCAATGACACTGGTGGATCCATATGTGGTTTATGAAAAGAACAGACATGCAATGACTCTGGTGGATCCATATGTAGTTTATGAAAAGAACTAACATACAATGACACTAGTGGATCCATGTGGTTTATGATAAGAACACACATGCAATGACTCTGGTGGATCCATGTGGTTTATGAAAAGAAACACAGACGTAATGACTCTGGTGGATCCATATGTGGTTTATGAAAAGAACACACATGCAATGACCCTATTGGATCCATATGTGGTTCATGAGAAGAACACACATGCAATGACACTAGGGATCCATATGGTTTATGAAAAGAACACACATGCAATGACTTTGGTGGATCCATATG